>JBBDGP010003501.1:0-268839 GCA_037952835.1 Lithobates septentrionalis
AAAATTAGTTTTAGTCGACTAAAACGTACGACTATTTAGTCGACTAAAATGTCCTGGAGATTTAGTCAACTAAATATGACTAAAACTAAAACAATTGCAGAAGACTAAAATGGGACTAATGCCGCGTACACACGTCGGACTTTTCGTCTACAAAAGTCAGACAGCCTGTCCGACAGACTTCCGGCAGACTTTCGGCGGACTTTCGACGGACTTGCGGCGGACTTTCTAACGAACAGACTTGCCTACACACGATCACACAAAAGTCCGTCGAATTCTTACGTGATGACGTACACCGGACTAAAATAAGGAAGTCATAGCCAGTAGCCAATAGGTGCCCTAGCGTGGCTTTTTGTCCGTCGGACTAGCACACAGACGAGCGGTATTTCGGGGTCCGTCGTAGTTACGAAGTAAAGATTTGAAGCATGTTTCAAATCTAAAGTACGTCGGATTTGAGGCTAAAAAAGTATGTTGAAAGTCCGGAGAAGCCCACACACGATCGGATTACCAGCCAGCTTTAGTCCGTCAGCGTCCGTTGGACTTTTGTAGACGAAAAGTCCGACCGTGTGTACGCGGCATAAGACTAAAATGCCATTTTAGTCCTAAGACTAAAACTAAATCAAAAATTTGCTGCCAAAATTAACACTGATGGAGATTGATGTTATAAGATTCCATATATATATATATATATATATATAATCGTCCATATAAAACTAGATCCAAATAAAATCCAGCAATTTCTCCAGTGATAATCGTGACATGCAATAGCTTGTAGGGTGACTGTAGTGAAATGGACCTCCACCTTCGATAGCACAAGCCGCTCACCTCTACAGATGGACCCCTGAGTATATCAGTCAGGTCAAATCAGCAGGCCGCTGAGGAAGTCCCACCCCCTTTAGGGACGTAACGCGTACGGCACTACCCACGTGACTGGATCGTGACGTCACCCACGCTCCGTTCGTCTATCCGACGTGGATCATCCATCTACACATGCTGTTGTCCTTTGCACTGGGGTACAGTGCGATGTTTAGTATCTGTTGCTGAAGCCTGATCGAGATTTGCATACATCATCCCCTGCCTTTATCCCTATGAGGGAACTGCTGATTTGACCTGACTGATATACTCAGGGGTCCATCTCTAGAGGTGAGCGGCTTGTGCTATCGAAGGTGGAGGTCCATTTCACTACAGTCACCCTAACAAGCTATTGCATGTCACGATTATCACTGGAGAAATTGCTGGATTTTTATTTGGATCTAGTTTTTATATGGACGATTATTGATTGTTTTATTTAAGATTTGTTTATGCGCTGTACTGCCTTTTTCTTTACTTATGATTTGGGATTTGATAAATTTACCCTCAGTACTACAGCTGCTTATAGTTAGGTTATATGGTTTGCGCTGGTCGACTTTGTTTATATATATATATATATTTTTTTTTTTAAATATATACATTATTTTATATATATATTTAATTATTATGTGTGTGCGTGCGTGTGTGTGCGTATATGTAAATATATATATATATATAAATATATATATATATATATATATATATATATATTTATATATATATGAATATATATATATACATAATTTTTTTTTAAATATATACATTATTTTATGTATATATATATTATATGTGTGCGTGTGTGTGCGCGCGTGCGTGTGTGTGTGTGTATGTATATGTATGTATGTGTATGTACATATATATTAAAGTAGTAATTAATATTAATGTTTATATATATATCAATAACATTTTTATATCAATTCACCCCCTTTGTGTACATGTGCCCACCACGAGTACAGAGATTTGTGTTATAGGATTCCAAAAGAAAATTAGGATGAAAAAAAAATGTTAAAGTGAAATGTGAAAGTGAAATAAGAGGAAAGCACAAGAATAAAACAAAGCATAAAGATTATATACAAATATAGATCTACAAAGACACAGATCTCAGAGTATGTGGAGGGGGAAAGGAATGTAGGAGAACAGGATATGAATATGAGGACTCCTATTTTAAGAGAGCATGGCTCATTGCATATCATTCTGTGGCAACTTATAAGTGTTTTTTGTGGGTTTTTTTAATTAAAAAAAAAAAAAAGGCAGTAAAATGTAGAAAACATAAGAAATTATGCATTGTTTTCCACAGAGCTGTAATGAAGCCATTAAGTACCTTCTGCACATTAAACTGACTGTTATTTCATTTTGCACTGATGTGTGTTGAACATGTATTATTAAAATGTCTGTCATGCACCGTTCCACATTATACAGCTGGAACCTTTACGAACTTAGCAGAGAGTAAAAAGTCATTAAAATCAAACAGTATAACTGCATATGCCAGGACAGATATCATAGGCAACAGCGGAAATTTGTATAATTTCGGCCTTCTGCATATTCCTAGCTTAGTGGTGGGTAGGAGACATTAAATACCTTTTTTCTAGGTCGATGCAGTTACCATAGGAAACCGAGTCTAATGCCGCGTACACACGAGCGGACTTTACGGCAGACTTTGCCCGGCGGACTGGATTTCGTCAGACAATTCGATCGTGTGTGGGCTGCAGCGGACTTTGTTTTCTCAAAAGTTGGACGGACTTAGATTGAAACATGTTTTAAATTAATCCGTCGAAATCGAGTGCGGTCGAAAAGTCCGCTCGTCTGTATGCTAGTTTGACGGACAAAAAGCCACGCTAGGGCAGCTATTGGATACTGGCTATGAACTTCCTTGTTTTAGTCCGGTCGTACGTCATCACGTACGAATTCGACAGACTTTGGTGGATTGTGTGTAGGCAAGTCCGTTCATTCAGAAAGTCCGTCGTAAAGTACGTCAAAAAGTCCGCCGGGCCAAGTCTACCGTAAAGTCCGACCGTGTGTACGCGGCATAAGACGGTACTACATAGCAAATGCTTTATCTTTCAAAAATGCACCCCTGCATATCCTAACAATGGGGGTGCAGACTCAGGAGCACACCTCAGGGAGGGTGGGAACCCCTCATAACGTGCACAGTAAATGTACAGACCCAGGAATTCAGTGCAGGGATGGTGGGAACCCTTCGTAATGCGAATAGCAGTGATGCAGACCTGGAAGCTCAACTCATGGATGGTGGGAACCCCTCATAATGGGCTCAGCAGGTGTACAGAACCGGGAAATAAGCACAGAGATGGTGGGGACCCCTCATAGTGGGCACAGCGGGTGTACAGACCTGAGAACTCAGCACAGGGATGGTGGGAACTCCTCATAATGGGCACAGCAGGTGTACACACCCAGGAAATCAGCACAGAGATGATGGGAACTCCTCATAATGGGCACAGTAGGTGTACCGACCCAGGAAATCAGCACAGAGATGGTGGGAAACTGCCATTCTGCTCCTTGACAGTGAGGTGTGAGGTTGGTGGTTCTTTGGCTCCTGTGCTTCCAGAGACCAGGGGCTAGAGCTGCTTCTCTGCCCCAGGAGGGATGCTGGATGCTGGTGGGGGCCCCTGGATAGGCCTGTGGAAAATTCTGGGCCTGGCCAAAGGAGAGACGAGTCCCTGTCTGCCTTTAGACAGAGGATTGTCGGTAAGCTGAAACTAATTGAGAAAGAAGAGGAGAAATTGGTAGTTTTGATGGCTGAATTCAGGAAGAAAAAACTGATTTGTGCCAAAGTGTACAGTAAGAAGAGACCGGCTCTGAGGCCTGAGTTGAAGGACTTGGAGCAAGCTTTGAGGAAGCAGAAGGAACTGGTGAGTTCTCTGAAGGAAGAATAATGGTATTTTTAAAGAAAAATATAGGAATGAGGAGCAATTTAATCGCATGAGGAGAGGAGCCGCTTCCTGCATGGAAGTGGTGACCCAACCAGTGAGGAAATGCAGGTACCGACAGACTCAGCAGAGAGTGAGAAAGTGGGCCCGGAGGATGAGTCCAGCTCTTCGACACCTCAGAAATCTGCTGAGCCCTCAATTGTGAGGCCTCTGTCCCCCTCACTCCCCAGCAGCAATATGGAACATCTGAGCAAGTGGTTGAGGGAGGTACTGGCATTCTGGAGGTTCATCTCCAGTCGGAAAAATTGGCCAAATTAGATCCTGTTGAAAAAATTGGCCAAATATGTGTATGTTGTATGTGTATGTGTTTGTAAGCGTGTCCGGGACCTCATGGGGTAGAGGACCGTGCTATACCGCAGATGGACACCGGCGGCAAAAGCGCCCTGAGGCGATTCAGTTTGTATAGGTAGCGCTATACAAGTCACTCATTTATTCATTCATCTCTAAGCTGGAATCCCCTCCAGGTGCAGATTCATCGGATGATGAGGAGATGGACAACGTTCCTAACCCTGTGAAAGACAAAACCTATGGAGAGAGCAAGATCCACCATGAAGTCTGCAACAACTGGGAGGAAGTCTGATCCCACCGTCAGCCATGACAGCGGTGCAGAAGTAACAAACAGCAAGCAGGTACAGTGTGTGTTCAGGATGGTGGTGTGAACTTTAATGACAATGGGCTTGCTGGGGGTTGTAGTGCTACGGGCAGTCAGCCCAGACCCATAGACAATGTACAGCATACAATGCAGTCTTATTTACCTGCTGGAAACAAATCTTCAGATGAAACTGGTGAGAGTAATTGTCAGCTTCTGGGGGAAGAGTCTGCAGAGAGGATTGCCATGGACAATACAGTGACTTTGCCTGGACCAGACACAACGGCTGTTCCTGTGAATGGTGGAGGAGATGCTGGGTGCAGTAGTGCTACAACTCTCCAGGAGTCTGCAGTAATCAAGACTGTGATTGATCCCAGGAAAGAAGCTGAGTGTTCAGAGCAGGGGGAGAGGGCGGATCCTGCCTCCGCTAATCAGAAGACTGCTATCCCAGCTGATTCAGACTCTCTACCAGCAGGTTTGAATGTGTCTAAGGACAAGACTGCAAATGCTGGTGGTGTAAGAAAAACTATGCTGGTGTTGCTGTTACAGGATCTGGGAAGGGGGAGCAAGCAGGGAAGGAATATGGGAATGTTTTATCTTCCTCCCTGTTAAAAAGTAGGAATGCCGTTCAATTAAAATGGAAGGCGGTGGAATCTCCCCAAATAGGAGGGCAGAGGTGGATAAGATTCTGCAGATGGGTTTACGCCCACAGATATCTTCGCCCTGATCAGTCCGGCAGGTTCCTATGAATACGATTTGTCATTTATTCATCGGAGTCTTTGGACATATTTTGGGAGAAATTTTGAGCACGTGTGTAGGGGCCTGCCGGACTGGAAAGGGCTCATCCCAAAGCTTATATCACGCCAGCCACTCATTAAAAGGGTGACAATTCTTGTCCGCAATGAATCCATACAACAAGGGGATTTATTTGTATGGTTGAGGAGGTATGGAGACATCCTGAGCCCCCTAAAGAAGAATTTGGATGATCGGGGAATATGGAAGGGGGGGTGGTCCCTGTACAGTTAAAATTAAAAGTATATGACAATGTTGTCCAGCATCTGCCATCCTCATCTTTCCTGGGGAGGGACAGGCTGACCATCTTCTACCCGGGCCAGCCAAAGCTATGCAACAAGTGCGGAGACAAAGGGCATCTTGCATCCTCCTGTCCAGTGATGAAGTGCTCTCTGTGTCAGGGTATAGGACATTTGGCTAAGGATTGTAACATTATAAGGTACAATCTGTGCAATGCAGTGGGACATGCTTATAGTCAATATCCTGAGGCAATGCACAACAAGCCTGAGCTCATGAGAGAGTTTTCCGCCTGGAAGAGCTCAGCAGCTGGAGTGGCCTGTGAGTCCATCTGAGTCTGTGCTAATACCTAATGTGTCTGTGTCTTCCTAGTCTGTGGTGCCCCAGTCTGTGCGTTACCTAGTGTGCCCGTGTCTTCCCAGTCTGTGCGTTTACCTAGTGTGCCCGTGTCTTCCCAGTCGGTAGGTAAGGTATCAGTTACTGAGAATGTGTCCTATCCTTCTGTGTCTATGTCTTCTAAAATTGCAGAGGGAGCAAGAGGTGCTGAGGCTGGTACATCAGGTGCGGTGCCAGTCCCCCTCCCTCGACGCTGCAGGGATCCTGTTAAGGATTGTGGGGTGCAGAGGAGTGGGGAGGATGGTGAAGAGGCTGGCCTGGTGGTAGATAAGGGAAGGGAGAGTGGGGGGGGGATGAAGGGGTGGATAGGTGTGGGGGGGCTGTTTGACTCTGGTTTGTCCAAGGATGATATGGAGTGGTTAGGGGATAAAAGGAGGAGGGACAAAAGGAAGGAAAAAAAAAGAGGTACAGTTACCTTAAGTCCTAAGGTTTGCCTTTGGCAAATAAATTTAAGGTTCTGTCAGATGATGGTGATGATGATGAATGAATTGAGTTCTGCATCCTCTATGGGTGATGAGTGCCAGGGTGCAATGAAGCGCGCTGGTTCTCCAGGGAGAGGGAGTAGTCAGGCTAAGAAACGGCTGCCTCAACTACCCTAATGGCAGTTCCCAAAAAAAGTGGCAACCATTAATGTTGCCAGCTTAAGATCAGTAAGTGCTCGTCATATGGCCTTATTTTTGCTCAGCGAGTTTGATGCTGACATTTTGTTTTTGCAAGAGACCCATCTGAGTAGTCTGGCCAATATACATCTGGCAAAGAAGGAGTGGAGACGTGGTCCCTCATTTTGGTCTCTTGCGGCCGAGCCTTACAGCGGAGTTGCAGTCCTTTTTTCTGGTATGGTAACGTGCCGGCGGGTATTGAGGTAGAGATAGGGAGATGCATGGTCTTAGACGTCTCTGTGAAGGGGCAGGACTTGCGCCTGATTAATGTCTATGGTCCCCAGACGAAGTGGGACAGGAATGCCTCTTTACAAAGATTAAGCCTTTTCTTTTTACGGCCCAGCAGGTTATCTTTGGAGGTGATTTCAACACCATTACTAGGTCAAAAGACAGGAGAGGTTTCAAAGATAAGCTGGGCTATGACACCCTTTTTCTTAATGCGATAGTTAGGGAAGCAGGTCTGGTAGATGCGCACATTAAGCGCTGCCCAGACAACACGGGGTTCACTTTTCAGCGAGGTAGTAGTCAGAGTAGGATAGATAGGTTTTTTTAAAGGGAGACTCCGCTTTTTTCGGCACCTGTGTGTCGGGCATGGAGTTTTCTGATCACTGTAATTCTATCTGTGACTCTGAATGCCCCAGACATGCCACCTAGGGGGAGGGGTATCTGGAGATTGAATTCGGCCCTCCTGGAAGACGAGAGAGTAAGACAATCCTTTGAGGATTTTTTTTCAAGCACAGGTAACGATCCTAGACTTTTGCAACAGCAAGTCAGAATGGTGGGAGCTTGTTAAACAGAGGACTGTTGGGCTTTTCAGGGCCATAGGAAGAAAGAAGCGGCAAGATAAGTATATCACCTACCAGCGTTTGCGGAGGAAACTTGACGCCCTTGTTTTGAATGGAGGAGATTCTGGGGCGATCTCTGAGGTGAAGCTCCTCCTTAGGAGACATCAATATGACCGGCACGCCTCTTTGGTTCAGGAGAGGGATTACGGGAAATACCATTCGCCTGACCCTTACCAGAACTGTAAACAGAGCGTAGCAGTTAAGACGGTCAATGGCCTGAGGGACAGTACGGGCTCTCTGACGAAGTCTAGGTCAGGGATCCTGGAGGTTGTCAGGTCATACTATGCCGATCTCCTGGGAGGAAGGAACCTTGATCGGACAAGGATGTTGGGTTTTTTGGACTCTACACCAGGACTGGAAAGTAATGTTCCTTTGATGAATTTGACAGATGAAATCACTGCAGATGAGGTAATCCAGGCTATTGATAAACTAGCCATCAAGAAAACGCCAGGGCCAGATGGTTTGACAGCCAAATTTTTTAAATGTTTTAACACGATCCTGGCTCCCTACCTTGCGGAGGTTTTTAATGGCTGTTTGTACAAGGGTTCTCTCCCTCCCTCGATGAGGCAATCTGCAGTGATCCTTCTGTCAAAGGGTAAAGATCCTTCGATGATTGGGAATTGGCACCCCATCAGCCTTCTTAATGTCGATAGAAAGATACTGGCAAAGATTTTCTTCTGGCGATTATCACCAGTTGCAGGCAGTTTGTTATCCCGCCACCAGCACTGTTCGGTCCAGGGTAGAAGCACTTTCTCAGCGGTGTTAGCTGTCCGGGAGGCCTTGGAGCATTGTAGGGCTGCTGGTTGGGGTAAATTTTTGCTGACATTGGATCAGGCTAAGGCCTTTGATCGGGTTAATCATGAGTACTTGTGGCTCCTTCTTGACAAATATGGCCTGGAGGGGGGTTTCATTGATTGGCTCAAGATTTTGTACAAAGGGGCTGAAAGCTTTCCTCTGGTTAATGGTTGGGGCGGGCAGCCCTTTGCGGTTGGCTCGGGTGTGCATCAGGGGTGTCCATTGAGTTCTCTGCTATATGTGTTTGCAATCAACCCCTTCATTAGAAGGCTAGAGAGTGGACTTTTGTGTGGGATACCTTTGGGCATCGCTGGTGAGCCTCCTTTGAAGGTTGTGGCCTATGCTGATGATGTTTCTGTTTTTATCTCTGGGACTGGGGAGGCGAGGAGGTGGTCTCAGTGATAGGGCAGTATGCAGAGGCATCAGGTTCAAAGGTCAACCAGGACAAGTGTAAAGCTTTCTGGATGGGCGTGGAAGGTGAGAGCTTTTTTCTCCCTGATGACTTCCCGGAGCCCCAACAAAAAATTTGAGTTCTAGGCATTGAATTCGGCCCAGGTGACTATGGTCATGCAAATTGGGTGAACAGGCTGGAGAATGCCCATGCCAAGGTGGCAAGCTGGAATGGTTGGCAGCTTTCCTTGAGGGAAAAGGTTGATCTGATCAAAACTTACCTGATTCCGATTTTTCTGTATGTCAGTTTTGTTTGCATTTTGCCAGTTTCTCTCTATACCAGTATCTATAGTTGTTTCTTCCAGCTGTTATGGGGGAACATGATAAACCTTGTCAAAAGGAATGTGACTTACCTTCCTAGGCGGGAGGGTGGTCTAGGGATGGTCAACCCTGTAGTCTTTTTCTCTCTAATGTTTGTGCAGTATATTCTTGGTAACATGTTGGCAGAGAGACCGCCTGGGTGGGTTGGTATTTTCCAGTCCTGGTTTAGGCCCTTTCCGCGAGACTGGGAGAATGGTGGGCCAGTGAAAAGCCTGAGGGTCAAGCATGAACAGCTCCCAGCTTATGTTGCCCCGTGTTTGAAAATGCTTCGGCAGTGGCAAGTAACAGCAGGAGAAGTCAGATCTCTTCTAAGAAAACTTCATGAGAACCGGATCATGAGCTCTGCTTTTTGCGAGCCACTAGCCTTGAGGGACTGCTCAAGCCTGGTTTTGGGGGTGGGTTTGCGATTGATTAATTTGGAGAGAATCCCAGTGAAATATAGGGATCAAGCTTGGCTTGCCTTTTATGGAAAACTATATGTGAAGGGCAACTTGAATTTTCTTTCCATGAGTGATCGGGGCTACCCGAGAGTGTGGAGAAGTGGTGGAGTCCATGGATCACTTTCTACTTCAGTGCCCTTTTAATATAGAGGTGTACAAGAGGGTTGGAAGGGCTCTGAGTATACCCTTCCTCCCCCATATGAGTTATGCAGAGTGGGTGTATGGGGCATTCCAGACTCTTCGGGATTATGATTTGGAAACACTTTTTTTAGTTGGTCTAGTAGTCCGTTATTTCACGTGGAGTGCACGGTGTCAGGTATCCTTACGGAGTAAAATCCTCCCTGTCGAAGTGGTGGTGCAGGACATTCTGGATGAGATTGGGAAGATTCGGGGTCTTGAAAAAGGCAGGTGGCAGCAGGAGGCCTGGATAAGGGCGTGGAGGAATATCAGCACTCTGTAGCTGCTGCCTGTTGATCTCGGGGTGTGCGGCTTTTCTTTGTATTCTTGTTTCACTCCCCTCTAGATTTTCAGATCAGATATATTTTTGATAAAAGGCTCCATGCATGGTGACGGTGATGTTCCTTAGTCTGGCTCTCCCGTAGGGATTGTGTTGTGCACAATTTGGTTTACACCATTTATTATGTTCTTGTTTTGTATAATCATATTCAATTTTTTTGTAAATATGTTTTATTTATTTATTATGGTTTTATTGTAAATAAGTTGTTGTTTGTAAGATTTTTCAATAAACAAAATTAACCCCTCATAATGGGCACAGCAGGTGTGCAGACCCAGGAAATCAGCACAAGGATTGTGGGGAACCCCTCATAATGGGCACAGCGGGTGTACAGACCCAGGAACTCAGCAAAGGGATGATGTGAACTCCTCATAATGGGCACAGCAGGTATACAGACCCGGTAAATCAGCACAGGGATGGTGTGAACCCCTCATAATGGGCACAGCAGGTGTACAGACCCGGTAAATCAGCACAGGGATGGTGTGAACCCCTCATAATGGGTACACCAGGTGTACAGACCTTGGAACTCAGCACAGGGATGTTGGGAACTCTTCGTAATGGTCACAGCAAGTGTTCAGTAACTATCCAATAGGTTTGATCACCTACCAGACACCGAGATATCATTTCTAGGTGGGGTGGCCCTTTTAATAAAAATATTTTGGGATTTACAGGCCATGTGTACAGAGTGAATGGACTGCTGGGAAACTATCTATATTCAGCATTCTTCTACACACACAATAGGATGTAAAATGAGGAAAATCATAAAATAAACACCTAAATATTCCTCTACAATATTCTTACTAACATTAAAAAATTTATATGTATATTTTTTTTACGGAAAGAGTAGTTGATGCTTGAAACAGACTTCCAGCAGAGGTAGTGAGTCAGTCAACAGTAAGTGTATTCAAAAAAAGGTCTATACTGAGACAAAAAAAAAAAAATTAAGAAAAAAATCCTTGAGATGATATGACCCGCTCACATCCTGATGATTATCTCTGTATTACATTGTTACGATTGTATTCCTCCTCCAATAATAATAATATTAATGGCTTCACGCTCTCTTCCCTGCAGGGACCAGCAACCAATAGAACCCCCTCAGCCCTCCTAGGGCTGCCAGTGTTCCCCTATTAATTCTTCTACCAGACCTTCACTGGGCCATAATTACAGCTCAATATTTACAATGATTGGTGTGAGAATTCATTTAATACTCCCAGCAGATCAATAACTCTATTGGGTGAGATCATTTATCATCTGTGATCGGACGGACGGTGACATTGCACACATTCATCCCACACACTCTATATATACACACCTATAGGTCACTGTGTCCTGCTGGCCTGGAGGATAATGGTGTATCAGCCAAACATTTCTGTCCTGACTGGTAGACGTTCCTCAGGTCAGCGCAATAAAACACATAAACCAGAGGAGCCTATAATAGAAAAAGGATCTGGGGATCTGTGATCTGGTCAGGTCACAGAGACGTAATAAAGACAAAAACAAAGTCTAGAGGAAAGTAGGGGGTTACCGCATTATAGGGGATCCACCAGATGAGAATTTATAGAATCATGAGGGATCCAGCGGATGAAGAGTCACAGGATTGTAAATCCTGTTGATCCAAAAGTCAAAGAAAAACAGAAGTATGAAATATCCATTAAGTGATGAGTTACAGAATTATGAAAGATTCACCTATTAAGGGATTACAGGATTATTGGGGATCCAGCAGTGATTACAGTATTGTTAGGGATCCGGCAGAGGAAGGGTTACAGGACTAAATAAGATTCTGGGATCCAAAAGTTGGGGGGGGGGGGGGGTTACAGAATCAGGCACAGTCCAACAGATGAGGGGTTGTAGGATAATGAAGGATCCAATGCTTGATTGGTTATAGGATTGTGGGTTACAATATCATGAAAGATCTGTCAGTTGAAGGGTTACAGTATTATGAAGGTTCTGGTAGTTGAAGGGTTACAGCATTATGAAGGTTCTGGTAGTTGAAGGGTTACAGTATTATGAAGGATCTGGTAGTTGATGGGTTACAGTATTATGAAGGATCTGATAGTTGATGGGTTACAATATCATGACAGATCTGTCAGTTGAAGGGATACAGTATTATGAAGGTTCTGGTAGTTGATGGGTTACAGCATTATGAAGGTTCTGGTAGTTGATGGGTTACAGCATTATGAAGGATCTGGTAGTTGATGGGTTACAGTATTATGAAGGTTCTGGTAGTTGAAGGGTTACAGTATTATGAAGGATCTGGTAGTTGAAGGGTTACAGTATTATGAAGGTTCTGGTAGTTGATGGGTTACAGCATTATGAAGGTTCTGGTAGTTGAAGGGTTACAGTATTATGAAGGTTCTGGTAGTTGATGGGTTACAGTATTATGAAGGATCTGGTAGTTGATGGCTTACAGTATTATGAAGGTTCTGGTAGTTGATGGGTTACAGTATTATGAAGGATCTGGTAGTTGATGGGTTACAGTATTATGAAGGTTCTGGTAGTTGATGGGTTACAGCATTATGAAGGTTCTGGTAGTTGATGGGTTACAGTATTATGAAGGTTCTGGTAGTTGAAGGGTTACAGTATTATGAAGGATCTGGTAGTTGATGGGTTACAGTATTATGAAGGATCTGGTAGTTGATGGGTTACAGTATTATGAAGGTTCTGGTAGTTGATGGGTTACAGCATTATGAAGGTTCTGGTAGTTGATGGGTTACAGCATTATGAAGGATCTGGTAGTTGATGGGTTACAGTATTATGAAGGTTCTGGTAGTTGATGGGTTACAGTATTATGAAGGTTCTGGTAGTTGATGGGTTACAGCATTATGAAGGATCTGGTAGTTGAAGGGTTACAGTATTATGAAGGTTCTGGTAGTTGATGGGTTACAGTATTATGAAGGATCTGGTAGTTGAAGGGTTACAGTATTATGAAGGTTCTGGTAGTTGATGGGTTACAGCATTATGAAGGATCTGGTAGTTGAAGGGTTACAGTATTATGAAGGTTCTGGTAGTTGATGGGTTACAGTATTATGAAGGTTCTGGTAGTTGATGGGTTACAGCATTATGAAGGATCTGGTAGTTGAAGGGTTACAGTATTATGAAGGTTCTGGTAGTTGATGGGTTACAGCATTATGAAGGTTCTGGTAGTTGAAGGGTTACAGTATTATGAAGGTTCTGGTAGTTGATGGGTTACAGTATTATGAAGGATCTGGTAGTTGATGGCTTACAGTATTATGAAGGTTCTGGTAGTTGATGGGTTACAGTATTATGAAGGATCTGGTAGTTGATGGGTTACAGTATTATGAAGGTTCTGGTAGTTGATGGGTTACAGCATTATGAAGGTTCTGGTAGTTGATGGGTTACAGTATTATGAAGGATCTGGTAGTTGATGGGTTACAGCATTATGAAGGTTCTGGTAGTTGATGGGTTACAGTATTATGAAGGATCTGGTAGTTGATGGGTTACAGCATTATGAAGGTTCTGGTAGTTGAAGGGTTACAGTATTATGAAGGATCTGGTAGTTGATGGGTTACAGTATTATGAAGGATCTGGTAGTTGATGGGTTACAGTATTATGAAGGATCTGATAGTTGATGGGTTACAATATCATGACAGATCTGTCAGTTGAAGGGATACAGTATTATGAAGGTTCTGGTAGTTGATGGATTACAGCATTATGAAGGATCTGGTAGTTGATGGGTTACAGCATTATGAAGGATCTGGTAGTTGATGGGTTACAGTATTATGAAGGTTCTGGTAGTTGATGGGTTACAGCATTATGAAGGATCTGGTAGTTGATGGGTTACAGTATTATGAAGGTTCTGGTAGTTGATGGGTTACAGTATTATGAAGGATCTGGTAGTTGATGGGTTACAGCATTATGAAGGTTCTGGTAGTTGATGGGTTACAGCATTATGAAGGTTCTGGTAGTTGATGGGTTACAGTATTATGAAGGTTATGGTAATTGATGGGTTACAGTATTATGAAAGATCTGGCAGTTTGAGGGTTACAGGATAATTAGGAATTTGGCAGGAAGACTATGAGAAAACTGGCAGTTGATTGGTGGAAAGAAAATGAAGGATCCAGCATTTGAAGGGTTACAATTATAATGAGGGATCAATTTGTAGAAGGATAACCAGGAATTTGGCAGTTGAAGGGTAACAAGATGAGGGATATGGCAGTTAGGGGGTTACATGATAAAGAGGTATCCAGCAAGTGATGGGTTGCAGAAAAATGAGGCATCCAGTTGTTGAAGGGTTACAGGATTATGAAGGATCTGGCAGCTGAGGGGTTTACAGAATAACAAGGGGTCTGGCAGTTAAAGGATCACAGAATACTGGCAGTTGAACAGTTACAGGATAGTCAGGGGTCTGGCAGTTGAAGGGTTACATGTTGATGAGGGGTCTGGCAGTTGAAGGGTTACGTGTTGATGAGGGGTCTGGCAGTTGAAGGGTTACATGTTAATGAGGGGTCTGGCAGTTGAAGGGTTACGTGATGATGAGGGGTCTGGCAGTTGAAGGGTTACGTGTTGATGAGGGGTCTGGCAGTTGAAGGGTTACGTGTTGATGAGGGGTCTGGCAGTTGAAGGGTTACGTGTTGATGAGGGGTCTGGCAGTTGAAGGGTTACGTGTTGATGAGGGGTCTGGCAGTTGAAGGGTTACGTGTTGATGAGGGGTCTGGCAGTTGAAGGGTTACATGTTGATGAGGGGTCTGGCAGTTGAAGGGTTACGTGTTGATGAGGGGTCTGGCAGTTGAAGGGTTACATGTTGATGAGGGGTCTGGCAGTTGAAGGGTTACATGTTGATGAGGGGTCTGGCAGTTGAAGGGTTACATGTTGATGAGGGGTCTGGCAGTTGAAGGGTTACGTGTTGATGAGGGGTCTGGCAGTTGAAGGGTTACGTGTTGATGAGGGGTCTGGCAGTTGAAGGGTTACGTGTTGATGAGGGGTCTGGCAGTTGAAGGGTTACGTGTTGATGAGGGGTCTGGCAGTTGAAGGGTTACATGTTGATGAGGGGTCTGGCAGTTGAAGGGTTACGTGTTGATGAGGGGTCTGGCAGTTGAAGGGTTACGTGTTGATGAGGGGTCTGGCAGTGGAAGGGTTACGTGTTGATGAGGGGTCTGGCAGTTGAAGGGTTACGTGTTGATGAGGGGTCTGGCAGTTGAAGGGTTACATGTTGATGAGGGGTCTGGCAGTTGAAGGGTTACGTGTTGATGAGGGGTCTGGCAGTTGAAGGGTTACGTGTTGATGAGGGGTCTGGCAGTTGAAGGGTTACGTGTTGATGAGGGGTCTGGCAGTTGAAGGGTTACGTGTTGATGAGGGGTCTGGCAGTTGAAGGGTTACATGTTGATGAGGGGTCTGGCAGTTGAAGGGTTACGTGTTGATGAGGGGTCTGGCAGTTGAAGGGTTACATGTTGATGAGGGGTCTGGCAGTTGAAGGGTTACATGTTGATGAGGGGTCTGGCAGTTGAAGGGTTACATGTTGATGAGGGGTCTGGCAGTTGAAGGGTTACGTGTTGATGAGGGGTCTGGCAGTTGAAGGGTTACGTGTTGATGAGGGGTCTGGCAGTTGAAGGGTTACATGTTGATGAGGGGTCTGGCAGTTGAAGGGTTACATGTTGATGAGGGGTCTGGCAGTTGAAGGGTTACGTGTTGATGAGGGGTCTGGCAGTTGAAGGGTTACGTGTTGATGAGGGGTCTGGCAGTTGAAGGGTTACGTGTTGATGAGGGGTCTGGCAGTTGAAGGGTTACATGTTGATGAGGGGTCTGGCAGTTGAAGGGTTACGTGTTGATGAGGGGTCTGGCAGTTGAAGGGTTACATGTTGATGAGGGGTCTGGCAGTTGAAGGGTTACGTGTTGATGAGGGGTCTGGCAGTTGAAGGGTTACGTGTTGATGAGGGGTCTGGCAGTTGAAGGGTTACGTGTTGATGAGGGGTCTGGCAGTTGAAGGGTTACGTGTTGATGAGGGGTCTGGCAGTTGAAGGGTTACGTGTTGATGAGGGGTCTGGCAGTTGAAGGGTTACGTGTTGATGAGGGGTCTGGCAGTTGAAGGGTTACGTGTTGATGAGGGGTCTGGCAGTTGAAGGGTTACGTGTTGATGAGGGGTCTGGCAGTTGAAGGGTTACGTGTTGATGAGGGGTCTGGCAGTTGAAGGGTTACGTGTTGATGAGGGGTCTGGCAGTTGAAGGGTTACGTGTTGATGAGGGGTCTGGCAGTTGAAGGGTTACGTGTTGATGAGGGGTCTGGCAGTGGAAGGGTTACGTGTTGATGAGGGGTCTGGCAGTTGAAGGGTTACGTGTTGATGAGGGGTCTGGCAGTTGAAGGGTTACGTGTTGATGAGGGGTCTGGCAGTTGAAGGGTTACATGTTGATGAGGGGTCTGGCAGTTGAAGGGTTACGTGTTGATGAGGGGTCTGGCAGTTGAAGGGTTACGTGTTGATGAGGGGTCTGGCAGTTGAAGGGTTACGTGTTGATGAGGGGTCTGGCAGTTGAAGGGTTACGTGTTGATGAGGGGTCTGGCAGTGGAAGGGTTACGTGTTGATGAGGGGTCTGGCAGTTGAAGGGTTACGTGTTGATGAGGGGTCTGGCAGTTGAAGGGTTACGTGTTGATGAGGGGTCTGGCAGTTGAAGGGTTACGTGTTGATGAGGGGTCTGGCAGTTGAAGGGTTACGTGTTGATGAGGGGTCTGGCAGTTGAAGGGTTACGTGTTGATGAGGGGTCTGGCAGTGGAAGGGTTACGTGTTGATGAGGGGTCTGGCAGTTGAAGGGTTACGTGTTGATGAGGGGTCTGGCAGTTGAAGGGTTACGTGTTGATGAGGGGTCTGGCAGTTGAAGGGTTACGTGTTGATGAGGGGTCTGGCAGTTGAAGGGTTACGTGTTGATGAGGGGTCTGGCAGTTAAAGGGTTACGTGTTGATGAGGGGTCTGGCAGTGGAAGGGTCGTAGGATTTGGGTTGGCCCCACCCCCTCAGGTAGTGACATCACACATACAGAGATGATCATACACAGTACACTGCAGACTGATCTCTCTCCATCAATGCACCATCATCCTCATCCTCATCATCCTCATCCTCCTCCTCACACTGCATCACTGCACCTGGGATCTCTGCAGCCCCCTCCCCCTCCACTCAGCATGTCAGCTGTCTGATCCTCACCGGTGATGCAGAATCTGGGGGTGGTGTGACCCCCAAAAGGTGAAATCACTGCAACATCACAGGGTGAGTACAGCTACTGGAGACCCTCCATCCTCTGTATATACAATCTATAGACAATGATGTGTGAATTTACTGCATCCCCCTCTGGACATGGATCTATATATTCTATAGGAATGTACATACATCACAGGCTGTATAGAGGTTGGTGTATTGTATATTGTCTGCTTGTGTATGATCGGATGGTCTTGTTGGGCACAGTGCAGGATGTATACACAGCTGTAGGGAATTTGCATTTGATCTCCAGGCCTGCCCGCTTGTACTGCCCAGCAAACATCTGTACACCCCTCTGTACACCCCTCTGTACACCCCTCTGTACATCCCTCTGTACACCCCTCTGTACATCCTTGTACACCTCCCGCTATATGGAAGTAGGCTCCACACTGCCTGGACACCCATCACTTCCAGTGTGTGTGTGTGTGTGTGTGTGTGTGTGTTACGTTACATTTGTGTAATAAATTATGTGTTTGTATGTATTAAATTGTGTGTATTACAGTGTGTGTGTGTTACATTATGTGTGTGTGTGTAATAAATTATGTGTGTGTGTTACATTACATGTGTGTAATAAATTATGTGTTTGTGTGTATTAAATTACTTGTGTGTATTACAGTGTGTGTGTGTTACATTATGTGTGTGTGTAATAAATAATGTGTGTGTGTCTATTGCAGTGAATATGTATATATTCAAATGTGTGTGTTCCATTACGTGTGTGTCTGTGCATGTTCCATTATGTGTGTATTCCTGTGCGTGTGTGTATTCTGAGACGTGTGTGTGTGTGTATTCCATGATGTGTGTGTGTGTATTTCATCACATGTGTGTATTCCATGACATGTGTGTGTATTCCATGACGTGTATATTCCATGATGTGTGTATTCCATGACGTGTGTGTGTGTGTGTGCGTGTTCCATTATGTGTGTATGTGTATTCCATTGTGCGTGTGTCTGTCTTTGTGTGTGTATTCCATGACGTGTGTGTGTGTATATTCCATGACGTGTGTGTGTGTATATTCCATGACGTGTGTGTGTATTGCAGCGTGTGTGTGTATTCCAGTGTGTGCGTGTGTTTATTCCAGCATATGTGTGTGTGTGTATTCCAGTGTGTGTATGTCTATTGCAGTGTGTGTATTCCATTACGTGTATTCCAGTGTGTCTGTGTGTGTATTCCATTACAAGTGTGTGTGTGTGTGTATTCCAGTGTGTGTATGTCTATTGCAGTGTGTGTATTCCATTACGTGTATTCCAGTGTGTCTGTGTGTGTATTCCATTACAAGTGTGTGTGTGTGTATTCCATGACGTGTGTGTGTGTATGCCTATTACAATGTGTGTGTGAGTGTGTGTATGTATATTCCATTATATGTATGTGTGTATTCCATTATGTGTGTGTGTATTCCATTCTTAGTGTGTATTCCATTATGTGTGTGTGTATTCCATTTTTAGTGTGTATTCCATTATGTGTGTATATTCCATTACATGTGTGTGTGTGTGAATTCTGTAAGGGGTATGTACGTAATGAAGAGATGACACTTCATTGGTGTAGTAGTAGCAGAGGATACAATGGTTCCTCATTATCATACAATAAACATATACACAACAATCTGCTCCATGTCAGGATAATCCCGGATCAGACCTGCAGATAATATCGCGCTCATCCCCGTACAATCTCCTCGATTCCAGGATGAGTGGCGGGGAGATCCCTAGAAATTGTTGTGTCTTCTATTTGGGGGATTCATCTATCAGGACAGCATGTGGAAGAGTTGTAGCTATGGAGGAAAAACCAAACGTACAATAGCAGTGTGTGATTGTTCTGTGTGTCTGTGTGTGTGTGTTTGTGTGTGTGTCTCATTGTGTGTGTGTGTGTGTGTGTGTGTCTCAGTGTGTGTGTGTGTGTGTGTCTCATTGTGTGTGTGTCTCATTGTGTCTGTGTGTGTGTGTGTGTGTCTCATTGTGTGTGTGTCTGTGTGTGTGTGTGTGTGTCTCATTGTGTGTGTGTGTGTGTGTGTGTGTGTGTGTCTCATTGTGTGTGTGTGTGTGTCTCATTGTGTGAGTGTCTGTGTGTGTCTCAATGTGTGTGTGTGTGTCTCATTGTGTGTGTGTGTGTGTGTCTGTGTGTGTGTCTCATTGTGTGTGTGTGTACATGATTGCATATGCTGTGTGTATGTGTATTATGTGTACAGTATGTCTATATGTGTCTGTATGAGTGTGTGTGTGTGAAGAAGAGGAACCATTAGACATGTGCACAGCCAAAAAAATTTGTTCATTTTCGTTTCATTAGTTTATTATTTTTTTCGTTTTTCGGGTCATTCGTTATGATTGCGATTCGTAAATTCATTCATTCGTAAATTCGTAAATGCGTTCATTCGTACATTCGTACATTCGTACATTCGTAATTCGAACATTCGTTCATTCGTACATTCGTTCATTCGTACATTCGTACATTTTTACATTTGTACATTCGTAAATTCGTACATTCGTAAAATCGTACATTTGTAAATTAGAAAATTCGGAAATTTGTAAATTCGAAGTTTGAAAATCCAAAAACCCGAAAATTCAAAAATCTGAAATAGTAACCAACTATTAAATTATAGGTATTGTAATTTCCTTTCAAACTTGACTGTCAGTGAACGTAACAAATACAAATTTAACCGAAGTTACGAATTATCCAAAACGAATGCTGCATATAAACAAATGGAACAGGACAAATTAATAATCAATAATAATAATAAAACATTGTTATTATTATTATTGTTATTTATTATTATTAATTCATTACGTTCCATTCTGTTTTTTCGGATCATTCATAACTTCGGATAAATTTGTATGTGTTACGTTCACTAACAGCCAAATTTAAAAGGAAATTACAATACCTATAAATTAAAAGTTACTAGTAATTACTAATAGTTAAGTTATTATTAGTTAACTATTATTTCAGATTTCCGAATTTTCGAATTTACAAATTTACGAATTCACTAATTTACTAATGTACGAATGCACGAATGTACGAATGTACGAATGTAAATTGCGAATGTACGAATGTTCGAATGCCCGAATTTACGAATGTCCAATTTTATCGAATTTACGAATATTCGGAAAAAATTCGTTAAACGGGTTTTCGTTAATTCGGATATTCCCGAATTAACAAATTTGTCGAAATTCGTTAAAAAACTAATTCGGAACGAAACGAATTGCACATGCCTAGGAACCATCACCCCGACCTGAACAGAGGACAGATGTCCCTGATCTCTATACTTTGTTTCTTGGCTCTTTAGAGATTTAGTCCTCCTCCCCATTGTACAGGATTAGTAAATCCAGTATTGAAATGTTGTGTAAAATGTTGTTTGCCAACATTTGAAGAAGTGACTGTAGGGGTACATCATGTACCATCCCCTGAAAACGGCTGTACCCGGCCATGTTTGTGGTTGTATATCTAATACTTCTCAACTGCTCCATACTGATCTGAGGTCTGATACTATGTGAAGTGTGTGGATACAATGTAACAATACAGGGAGCTGTCCAGTGCTGATCTGAGGTCTGATACAATATGACAGTGTGTACAGTGCCTTGAAAAAGTATTCATACCCCTTGATATTTTCCACATTTTGTCAGGTTACAACCAAAAATGTAAATGTATTTTATTGGGATTTTATGTGATAGACCAACACAAAGTGGCACATAATTGTGAAGTGGAAGGAAAATGATAAATGGTTTGCAAAACATTTTACAAATAAATATGTGAAAAGTGTGGGGGGTACATTTGTATGGCGCCCCCCGGAGTCAATACTTTGTAGAACCTCCTTTCACTGCAATTACAGCTGCAAGTCTTTTTGGGGATGTCTCTTCCAGCTTTGCACATCTAGAGAAGGACATTTTTGCCCATTCTACAAAATATCTCAAGCTCTGTCAGATTGGATGGAGAGCGTCTGTGAACAGCAATTTTCAAGTCTTGCCACAGATTCTCAATTGGATTTAGGTCTGGACTGTGACTGGGCCATTCTAACACATGAATATGCTTTGATCTAAACTATTCCATTGTAGCTCTGGCTGTATGTTTAGGGTCGTTGTCCTGCTGGAAGGTGAACCTCCGCCCCAGTCTCAAGTCTTTTGCAGACTCTAATGCCGTGTACACACGAGCGGAATGTCCGACAGAAAAAGTCAGACGGAAGCTTTTCATCGTATATTCCGAACGTGTTTAGGCCTCATCAGACTTTTTTTTTTTTGTGAAAATTCCGACGGACCTAGAAATAGAACATGTTCTAAATATTTCCGACGGAACCAATTCCTATCGGGAAAACCGCTCGTCTGTATGCTGTTCCGACAGACCAAAAACGACGCATGCTCTGAAGCAAGTATGAGACGGAAACCATTGGCTACTGGCCATTGAACTTCCTTTTTCTAGTCCCGTCGTACGTCACCGCGTTCTTGACGATCGGACTTTGGTGTGATCGTGTGTACAAAAGACAGTTTCAGCGGAATTCCGTTGGAACTTCGTCGGAAAAACCTTCAGAGTTTATTCCGACGGGAAAACCGGTCTAGTGTACGTGGCATAACAGGTTTTCTTCTAAGATTGCCCTGTATTTGGCTCCATCCATCTTCCCATCAACTCTGACCAGCTTCCCTGTCCCTGCTGAAGAAAAGCATCCCCACAACATGAGGCTGCCACCACCATCTTTCACGGTGAGGATGCAGGCAGTGTTAGTTTTCCGACACACATAGTGTTTTGCTTTTAGGCCAAAAAGTTCAATTTTGGTCTCATCTGACCAGAGTACCTTCTTCCACATTTGCTGTGTCCCCCACATGGCTTCTCGCAAACTGCAAACGGGACCTCTTATGGCTTTCTTTCAACAATGGCTTTCTTCTTGCCACTCTTCCATAAAGGCCAGATTTGTGGAGAGCACGACTAATAGTTGTCCTGTGGATAGATTCTCCCACCTGAGCTGTGGATCTCTGCAGCTCCTCCAGAGTTACCATTGGCCTCTTGGCTGCTTCTCTGATGAATGCTCTCCAGTTTAGGTGGACGGCCATGTCTTGGTAGGTTTGCAGTTGTGCCATACTCTTTTCATTTTCGGATGATGGATTGAACAGTGCTCCGTGAGATGTTCAAAGCTTGGGATATTTTTTTTATAACCTAACCCTGCTTTAAACTTCTCCACAACTTTATCCCTGACCTGTCTGGTGTGTTCCTTGGCCTTCGTGATGCTGTTTGTTCACTAAGGCTCTCTAACAAATCTATGAGGGCTTCACAGAACAGCAGTATTTATACTGAGATTAAATTACACACAGGTGGACTCTTTTTACTAATTAGGTGACTTCTGAAGGCAATTGATTCCACTAGATTTTAGCTAGGGGTATCAGAGTAAAGGGGGCTGAATACAAATGCACACCACACTTTTCACATATTTATTTGTAAAAAAAATGTTGAAAACCATTTATCATTTTCCTTCCACTTCCCAATTATGTGCCATTTTGTGTTGGTCTATCACATAAAATCCCAATAAAATACAGTTATGTTTTTGGTTGTAACATGACAAAATGTGGAAAATGTCAAGGGGTATGAATACTTTTTCAAGGGACTGTAGATAACAATACAGGGAGCTGTCCAGTGCTGATCTGAGGTGTGCTAGCCTTCCATACTATCCAGCATTGTAGTCTAGAGGCTAGCTTTCCATACACTCCAGCATTTTAGTCTAGAGGCTAGCCTTCAATATACTCCAGCATTTTTGTCTAGACACTAGCTTTCCATACGCTCCAGCATTTTAGTCTAGAGGCTAGCCTTCCATACCTCCAGCATTTTAGTCTAGAGGCTAGCCTTCCATACGCTCCAGCATTTTAGTCTAGAGGCTAGCCTTCCATACGCTCCAGCATTTTAGTCTAGAGGCTAGCCTTCCATATGCTTCAACATTTTAGTCTAGAGGCTAGCCTTCCATGTTCTCCAGCATTTTAGTCTAGACACTAGCTTTCCATATGCTCAAGCATTTTAGTCTAGAGGCTAGCCTTCCATACCTCCAGCATTTTAGTCTAAAGGCTAGCCTTCCATACGCTCCAGCATTTTAGTCTAGAGGCTAGCCTTCCATGTTCTCCAGCATTTTAGTCTAGAGGCTAGCCTTCCATACGCTTCAACATTTTAGTCTAGAGGCTAGCCTTCCATACGCTCCAGCATTTTAGTCTAGAGGCTAGCCTTCCATACGCTCCAGCATTTTAGTCTAGAGGCTAGCCTTCCATACGCTCCAGCATTTTAGTCTAGAGGCTAGCCTTCCATACGCTCCAGCATTTTAGTCCAGAGGCTAGCCTTCCATATGCTTCAACATTTTAGTCTAGAGGCTAGCCTTCCATATGCTTCAACATTTTAGTCTAGAGGCTAGCCTTCCATGTTCTCCAGCATTTTAGTCTAGACACTAGCTTTCCATATGCTCAAGCATTTTAGTCTAGAGGCTAGCCTTCCATGCGCTCCAGCATTTTAGTCTAGAGGCTAGCCTTCCATACGCTCCAGCATTTTAGTCTAGAGGCTAGCCTTCCATACGCTCCAGCATTTTAGTCTAGAGGCTAGCCTTCCATACACTCCAGCATTTTAGTCTAGAGGCTAGCCTTCCATACACTCCAGCATTTTAGTCTAGAGGCTAGCCTTCGATATACTCCAGCATTTTAGTCTAGAGGCTAGCTTTCCATACGCTCCAGCATTTTAGTCTAGAGGCTAGCCTTCCATACCCTCCAACATTTTAGTCTAGAGGCTAGCCTTCCATGTTCTCCAGCATTTTAGTCTAGACACTAGCTTTCCATATGCTCAAGCATTTTAGTCTAGAGGCTAGCCTTCCATACCTCCAGCATTTTAGTCTAAAGGCTAGCCTTCCATACGCTCCAGCATTTTAGTCTAGAGGCTAGCCTTCCATGTTCTCCAGCATTTTAGTCTAGAGGCTAGCCTTCCATGTTCTCCAGCATTTTAGTCTAGAGGCTAGCCTTCCATACGCTTCAACATTTTAGTCTAGAGGCTAGCCTTTCATGCGCTCCAGCATTTTAGTCTAGAGGCTAGCTTTCCATACACTCCAGCATTTTAGTCTAGAGGCTAGCCTTCGATATACTCCAGCATTTTAGTCTAGAGGCTAGCTTTCCATACGCTCCAGCATTTTAGTCTAGAGGCTAGCCTTCCATACGCTCCAGCATTTTAGTCTAGAGGCTAGCCTTCCATACCCTCCAGCATTTTAGTCTAGAGGCTAGCCTTCCATACGCTCCAGCATTTTAGTCTAGAGGCTAGCCTTCCATACGCTCCAGCATTTTAGTCTAGAGGCTAGCTTTCCATACACTTCAGCATTTTAGTCTAGAGGCTAGCTTTCCATACACTTCAGCATTTTAGTCTAGAGGCTAGAATTCTATACGCTCCAGCATTGTAGTAATTTTTGTATAAAAAAAACCTTTCCTTGTGGAAACTGTGGCCATTTTCCTCACCCGGGGGATCCCTTCTTGACCCCCAAAGCTCAGTCCTGAGTCTATCAGAAAATATCCCAGCACTGTCCTTTAGTATTTATAACTGTGGATACTTTTAGCTGGTAATTTTTTTAATTCCCTTAAATTTGACCATAAAGAACACTTCCTATACTGTTCAGAACATTTCCTTTCCTTCATATATATCTGTTGTTCTTCACGCTAAGTGGACCTGCAAATATTTTTTTACTTTTTTTTTTTTTTAATTTAGTTGCTTGCCATTTGAACCACCTCTAATGCCCCGTACACACGGTCGGATTTTCCGATGGAAAATGTCCGATCGGAGCGTGTTGTCGGAAATTCCGACCGTGTGTGGGCTCCATCGGACATTTTCCATCGGATTTTCCGACACACAAAGTTGGAGAGCAGGAGATAAAATTTTCCGACAACAAAATCCGTTGTCGGAAATTCCGATCGTGTGTACACAAATCCGACGGACAAAGTGCCACGCATGCTCAGAATAAATAAAGAGATGAAAGCTATTGGCCACTGCCCCGTTTTATAGTCCCGACGTACGTGTTTTACGTCACCGCGTTTAGAACGATCGGGTTTTCCGACAACTTTGTGCGACCGTGTGTAGACAAAACAAGTTTGAGCCAACATCCGTCGGAAAAAATCCTAGGATTTTGTTGTCGGAATGTTCGAACAAAGTCCGACCGTGTCTACGCCCTATAAATCTCCTGTAATCTTTTTTTACTTCATGGCACCAAAATGTGAGCCTATACTAAAGATGTGGCCCTACAACTTTTCATCTGTTTATAGCAACCTTAGTTAAGCAGGGTTCCGTGGTACCCTAAGGTTCTTCCAGTGGTTGCTAGGGGTTCCTTGAGCAATATGCAGCTCCTGACACTTAGAGGAGTAACCACTGACAAGAATACAGTCCCAGTGACCACAAATGTAAGGTGCATTTTTCCCAGTGACCATCATACCGAGGAGCTGTAGATAGAGTAATTATTAGCAGGGGTTCCCTGAGCCCAGCAAGTTAATGCAAGGGTTCCTTCATGTTAAAAAAAAGAAGTTGAGAAATTCTGGTTTATAGTATATTCGTGTCATGTTTTACATCCCAGGATTCTATTTGCTTTTCCATACATCGCTTGGCATTGAGTGCCTTGGCTTGGCTTGGCTTTGATTCCCAAATCTTTTCAGTGCTCTATTTTCTGGTAACAAGATGGAAATTAGCAGTGTGTCATCAGGGAGACCTTCCTGTCCCAGAGGAAGATGTGTCAGTGTTGCTTATCTCTTCTGCTGCTATCTTCTTCTGATTATCTTCACATCTTGGGACTTTATTTATCTATATGCGGCCCTTCCTCCATCTGTCACACAATTCAGCCACAGCTGCTTTGGAAAATTCCAGAGATAGCTGACTGTATAACTATTAACAGAGTTTCTGCAAATGTTATATGGTTTTCCAGGACATTTCACCTCAATCCTGGTTATTGCTACTCTATATAACCCTCTTGACCATCAAATCGACATAAACTTGTTGGTGTTGGACATCCCATTCCAAAAAAATGGGTATTAAAATGGGGCTGACCCATATTTATGGCTATAACATTCTCCACTCTTTTGGGGAGGTTTTCCGGAAGATTTTGGAGTGGGTCTGTGGGAATTTGTACCCATTTGTGAGGTCAGGTACTGATGTTGAATGAGAAGACCTGGCTCACAAACTGCAATCCAATTCATCCCAAAGGTGTTTGGGAGGGTTGAGGTCCAGAGATTCTGAATGGGGTTGAGTTTCAAAGGTGTTCATTAGAGTTGAGGTCTAAAGGTTTTCAGTAGAGTTAAGGTCCCCAGGTGTTCAGTAGGGTTAATGTCCAAAGGTATTTAGTAGGGTTGAGGTCCAAAGGTGTTTAGTAGGAGTGATGTCCAAAGGTGTTTAGTAGGAGTGATGTCCAAAGGTGTTTAGTAGGAGTGATGTCCAAAGGTGTTTAGTAGGAGTGGGGTCCAAAGGTGTTTGGAAGGAGTGGTGTCCAAAGGTGTTTGGAAGGAGTTGTGTCCAAAGATGTTTAGTAGGAGTGGGGTCCAAGGGTGTTTAGTAGGAGCGATGTCCAAAGGTGTTTAGTGGGATCCAAAGGTGTTTGGTAGAAGTGGTGTCCAAAGGTGTTTAAAAGGAGTGGGGGCCAAAGGCCTTGATTAGGGTTGAGGCCCAAAGACGTTGAGTAGGGTTGAGGCCCAAAGATGTTGAGTAGGGTTGAGGCCCAAAGACGTTGAGTAGGGTTGAGGTCCAAAGATGTTTAGTAGGAGTGATGTCCAAAGGTGTTTAGTAGGAGTGATGTCCAAAGGTGTTTAGTAGGAGTGATGTCCAAAGGTGTTTAGTAGGAGTGATGTCCAAAGATGTTTAGTAGGAGTGATGTCCAAAGGTGTTTAGTAGGAGTGGGGTCCAAAGGTGTTTGGAAGGAGTGGTGTCCAAAGATGTAGTAGGAGCGATGTCCAAAGGTGTTTAGTGGGACCCAAAGGTGTTTGGTAGAAGTGGTGTCCAAAGGTGTTTAAAAGGAGTGGGGGCCAAAGGCCTTGATTAGGGTTGAGGCCCAAAGACGTTGAGTAGGGTTGAGGCCCAAAGACGTTGAGTAGGGTTGAGGCCCAAAGACGTTGAGTAGGGTTGAGGCCCAAAGACGTTGAGTAGGGTTGAGGCCCAAAGACGTTGAGTAGGGTTGAGGCCCAAAGACGTTGAGTGGGGTTGAGGCCTAAAGACGTTGAGTGGGGTTGAGGCCCAAAGACGTTGAGTAGGGTTGAGGCCCAAAGACGTTGAGTAGGGTTGAGGCCCAAAGACGTTGAGTAGGGTTGAGGTCCAAAGTTGTTGAGTAGGGTTGAGGCCCAAAGGTGTTTAGTAGGGTTGAGGTCAGGGCTCTGTGCAGGACACAAGTTCATCCACACCAAACTGTTTATAATATGTCTTTATAGCTTTGTACACAGGGGCACAGTCATGCTGGAAGAGAAAAGGGTTTTCCCCAAGCTGTTACCATAACGTTGGAAGAACACAATTCTCTACAGTGTCTTGTTATGCTGCAGTATTAAACTGTATCTATACTCAAAACCAAAAATGTAATATATTGCAGCTTACCTGTTTTTAGATGTGGTAGCCGCATTAGTTTTCTTTTTTAGTTTATTTTTAATCTATTTTCCCCAGTGATCCTGCAAGTAAGCCTTTTATTTTTCAACTTACTTTAACAGATCAAGCTGTCCGGTGAAAGTGTGAGAGGGTTGAGACAACCCATTTACAACTGACAGGGTGCTTACAATGGTCAGCTTTTATTCAATAATCTAAAACCTTTATCCCAATAGGGGGAAAAAAGATTGTTTCTGTAACTGCTTCCAAAGTGTTAACTCTCATTTGTTGGTCAAGTCCACCTAAATCTTCAAGAACAGCTATCACTACCCTCTCTTCAGATTGACAATGCTGTTGTCCAAGTGTGTCTTCATTGCTCCTCCATCCAGAGTAAGAAAAACTTAGGACAGGTGAAAATAAAAGGGACGCTCCATCTATTAGAGGGGGTCCACATATGTCTAGGCATAAAGTATATGCTGAACATAGGAAATAAAGTCATATATTGTGTGGATTATTGGGGTAATCCGAACTCTTTTATTGCTGATCAAGGCAACCCACAGGATCACCATGATACAAATCTGCATTTTCAGATGGGGGGGGGGGGGGGGGGCAAAAAATACAAAATTCATGTTTTTTTTATAAAGGTTCTCTTCTTAGGTAGTACCTCTCCATTACCCCTCCTTCCCTCTCTTCTTCATATTTTCCTGTAAATAGAGCTGTTGATCTTTCGAAGATACCTGTAGCCATGGCACATCTACTGTATCCTTGGCAATGTGTTTGGCAAGTGTTTTTCTTTTTGTAACATAATAGAACACGTTA
This sequence comes from Lithobates septentrionalis, assembly GCA_037952835.1. Classification (NCBI taxonomy): domain Eukaryota; kingdom Metazoa; phylum Chordata; class Amphibia; order Anura; family Ranidae; genus Lithobates; species Lithobates septentrionalis. The sequence goes on from JBBDGP010003501.1 coordinate 28,367, forward strand.
TCTGACAAAGCACACTGGCCTGAAAAGAATAAGACCATGAAAAGCAACCAATAACACCGACGCTGTAGTAGTTTCCATGGCAACAATAGACGCCAGAGGGAGATAGCCTATCCATAGGAGAGAATGCCGTCTCTGCAGTCCTGGGTGTAATGGATAGGTAAGGAGTGTATCTGTACGAGGAGCTTGAAATGATGAGGGTGACCTTTCTTACAGTTCCTGCCTGAGAGTCCCTGAAAGTTGAAACAGGGACTGCAATGCCAAGAGCAATGGAATGATGCACACATCTGTATAAGGAGCTTGAGATAATGAGGGTTACCTCACACACAGTTCCTCTCCAAAGTTCCCTGAAAGTCGGAACAGGGACTGCAATAGCTAGAGCAATGGAACGGCACAGGTGCCAAGAAGTCAGAACTCAGACTTGAACTTGGGAGCGCTAGTGTCAACTAAGCACAGGTGACGCTTATTTGACACCACTTTGATGCACCACTTTGGTGCACCCAAAGTTCACCAAGTCCAGCAGAGCATAGAGCCGGGTCACAAGTTGAGTTTGATAACAGTTGAGCAGAAAGGCACCAAATCGTGAGCAGAATTAAGGTCAAGGACGAGCAGAGGTTGGCAACATGTGGGCAGCTTGGTGTAGAATCAGTAGGTAATATCTTGGTCAAGAGTCCAGGCTGAGGTTGGTAACAAACATAGACAGGTGAGCAATATCCAGAGGCCGGTTAAACGAAAGCCGGGTCAATAAATCAAGCAGGGTCAAGATCAGGGTTAATAGAAACTCGAGCCGAATGACTATTTAGCAATGATCTCATGCAGAACTCATTTTTAAATATCCCTGTAAGTGCCAGTATCTGTGGGGGATGTGCCTGTGGGTCCAGCTGCTCACTGCTATGTTCACGTTCCTATGCATGTATGTGTGAACACATGTCCATGAGCCTTATGACTGGCATGACCTTTCGCATGATGTTCCTGACATGGCTACAGAGTCATGGCGGAGATATGGCTCACTGTAGTGATGGGCCCCATCTTGTGATGTGAGCGTTGCTGGTGTTGATCTCAGAATGTTGCAGAGGTAGTGCTAATTATCTTCACATCTTGGGACCGTATTTATCTGCATGAGGCCCTATTGCCATCTGTCACACTATCCAGTTACAGCTGCTTTGGAAAATTCCAGAGATAACTGACTGTATAACTATTAACAGAGTTTCTGTTTAAAAATATGCGTAGCAAATGTTATATGCTTGTCTGGGACCTTTCCCATTGACCTGGTTATTGCTACACTATATAACCAAAACTTTGTAGACCCCTGACCATCACATCTACATGAGCTTGTTGGTTATGGACACCCTTTTCTAAAAACTGGGTATTAAAATGGAGCTGACCTGTATTTATGGCTATAACATTCTCCACTTTTCTGGGAAGGCTTTCCACAAGATGTTGGAGTGTGTCTGTGAGAATCTGCGCCTGTTTGTGATGTCGGATGCTGATGTTGGATGAGATGATCCGACTCACAATCAGCATTCCAATTCATTCCAGAGGTGTTCAGTAGGGTGGAGGTCCGAAGGTGTTCAGCAGGGCTGAGGTCCAAAGGTGTTCAGCAGGGCTGAGGTCTGAAGGTGTTCAGCAGGGCTGAGGTCTGAAGGTGTTCAGCAGGGCTGAGGTCCAAAGGTGTTCAGCAGGGCTGAGGTCTGAAGGTGTTCAGCAGGGCTGAGGTCTGAAGGTGTTTACCAGGATTGAGGTCGAAAGGTGTTTAGCAGGATTGAGGTCTGAATGCAATTAGCAGGATTGAGGTCCAAAGGTGTTTAGCTGGGCTGAGGTCCGAAGGTGTTTAGCAGGACTGAGGTCCGAAGCTGTTTACCAGGATTGAGGTCCAAAGGTGTTTAGCAGGGCTGAGATCTGAAGGTGTTTAGCAGGCCTGAGATCTGAAGGTGTTTAGCAGGGCTGAGATCTGAAGGTGTTTAGCAGGGCTGAGATCTGAAGGTGTTTAGCAGGCCTGAGATCTGAAGGTGTTTAGCAGGGCTGAGATCTGAAGGTGTTTAGCAGGGCTGAGATCTGAAGGTGTTCATTAGGGTTGAGGTCAGGGTTCTGTGCAGGACACTTGAGCAGAGGTTGGCAATGTGTGGGCAAAAAGATACAGAACCAATACCTTGTGTGAATGTTCTTAAGCACGTAAGCATGAGCACATGTGGATAAGCCTTATGGTTGGCACAACCTTTCACCTGATGTTTTGGGTGTTTTTAACACTTTTAGAACTCTCATTACACATAAAAACATAGAGGAGTAACGGCAAACAAAGACCGTGGGGTCCTTTTGAGTCTGGGTATTTATTTACTGTATTTATTTGTATCTTTTTTTTTTTTAACCTTATGTTTGAGTATTGTTGTCTGAGTATAGATTTACATTTGTCTCAAACATGTTGGGAGCCACTTACTGTTGACTGTCTCACTACCTCTGCTGGAAGTCTATTCCAAGCATCAACTAATCTTTGGGTAAAAAAGAGCAGAAACCCATACAAATCCATTTAACCTCGTTTCCTATTGGTCCTGTTTACATCTATGCAGTTTCCTTTGGAAAAGGTGCAGGCAATTCAATGGAAGCACATAAAAAAATGCATGGAAAATGTATGTATATGCATTTTTAGTGCGTCTTTGGTAGGATTTTGTGTTTAACAACCAGTCTATTCCTACAAAAAAAAACAGCACGCAAAAATTGGAATAACACTAATATAAGCCACATCCGTATAAACTTGAATTTAGGGAAGAAAGGTAGAGAGCCAATGAAGGCTCTCATTCGAACTTTATGAGCACGATGGAGGAGAGTATAGTAAAATTGATACTTTATTTAACAATGAATCATATTAGATAAGTAAAGTAGAAAAAGATTTAAAAAATACAGTAAACACATAATAGTCATAAATCTACGATGTCAACAGAAGGTTGACACCAAGTAGACAGCAGTGAGCCCCTATGCGTCAACGCGTTTCGCTATTTTGCTTCATCGGGACACACTTGGGGGTAGTTGAAAGGTACAGGTCTCACTATCTTGTCGGCATAAGAGTACCCCCACATGGAGATCTTCCAGATGAGCACCAAAGAATCACCGTGTAGATGGGGAGGCAGATTCTACCAATGCTAGCAACCGTATATTGGGCTGGTAGCACAGAAATATAGACATAAATATCACCTCACCGGGGGTAAACCGTGGAAATCGAATCATTGGGGGGAGAAGGAAGAGGAAGGAAAAGGTAAAAATAGAGCCTTTCCGACTTGATTTAGTCCGCAATATCAGGGATCTCAATATTCATCCTCATGGACATATATATGTCCCTTTAAAGCTGACATTATCGGTCTCTCCTATATCTATCCCAAGTAAGTGTGGCTATATAAGCTCCAAGGGTGTATTCTAACAGGCGTCAATAACAGGTTCATTGTATCCCCCGGGAAGGTATTGACCAGAAAAACCAAAAACAGCATGAAAACGCATTAAATACGTGTTACAGTCAGTTTTGAACTTTCCTCCTGCTAGTTTGGGGTAATGTCCCGGTGTTCTTGGTCTCTTCTTCATGTTGATCAGCGGAAAGTGGGCTCATTGTGGAGGGTTCCACAATTGTTTATATTTATTTGGTTCAGTACTGCTCATACACCAGGGTGGAGAATGTTGCAGAAAAAATAGGGTGTGCTTGTGTTATAGGATGAATGCAAACTCTTTGAGATGTATAATACTATCTGATAAAATGGGGTATTTGGTAACACATACCTTGCACTATTTTAAAAGGGGGGATGTAAGTTGTATGTTACCTTGGGGGTCTCCAATATTTTCAGTAGGAGGGCCAATTTGTACAGTTTTATAATTGAAAGGTTAACACTTTAATGGCTGAATAAATATGTCTCAAGAAATAACTTGACATCAGAAGCCCCCAATACATCAGACTCCCCTTCCATCAGAGTGCCACATCACATCAGAGCACCCCCCAATTCACATCAGAGTCCTTCATTTAATAGAGCCCACCATTTCACATGCATTGCTTGGTGCTCAAGCAAGGTGTTGCTACCCCTCAACTCCTAAAGCCCTATACTCTCTGAGACTTACCTAAACTCTGTATTTCAGACACCTCTGTGCACCCCGAGTTCAGTGTCTCTCTTCCAGTGTCCAGTACCTTCTCTATGCAATCAGCTGAAATCTTATGCCTCCAAACTCCCATGTGTCCAAGGTCCCCAACATTTCCATTCACTCCTGTGCTCCAGTGTCCCCAGCGACACACCCTCCCAAGCTCCTGTGTTTCTAATGACCCCAGTGTCTCCAGTGACTCCTGTGTCTCTAGTGACCTTAGAGTCTCCAGTGACCCCAACCTCTCCTGTGTCTCTAATGACCCCAGTGTCTCCATAGACTCTTGTGTCTCTAGTGACCTTAGAGTGTCCAGTGACCCCAGCCTCTCCTGTGTCTCGAATGACCCCAGTGTCTCCAGTGACTCCTGTGTCTCTAGTGACCTTAGAGTGTCCAGTGACCCCAGCCTCTCCTGTGTCTCGAATGACCCCAGTGTCTCCAGTGACTCCTGTGTCTAATAGTGACATTAGAGTCTCCAGTGACCCCAACCTCTCCTGTGTCTCTAATGACCCCTGTGTCTCCAGTGACTCCTGTGTCTCTTGTGACCTTAGAGTGTCCAGTGCCCCCAGCCTCTCCTGTGTCTCGAATGACCCCAGTGTCTCCAGTGACTCCTGTGTCTCTAGTGACCTTAAAGTCTCCAGTGACCCCAGCCTCTCCTGTGTCTCTAATGACCCCAGTGACTCTTGTGTCTCTAGTGACCTTAGAGTCTCCAGTGACCCCAGCCTCTCCTGTGTCTCGAATGACCCCGATGTTTCCAGTGACTCCTGTGTCTCTAGTGACCTTAGAGTCTCCAGTGACCCCAGCCTCTCCTGTGTCTCTAATGACCCCAGTGTCTCCAGTGACCCCTGTGTCTCTAGTGACCTTAGAGTGTCCAGTGACCCCAGCCTCTCCCGTGTCTGGAATGACCCCAGTGTTTCCAGTGACTCCTGTGTCTCTAGTGACCTTAGAGTCTCCAGTGACCCCAGCCTCTCCTGTGTCTCTCTAATGACCCCAGTGTCTCCAGTGACTCCTGTGTCTCTAGTGACCTTAGAGTCTCCAGTGACCCCAGCCTCTCCCGTGTCTCGAATGACCCCAGTGTTTCCAGTGACTCCTGTGTCTCTAGTTACCTTAGAGTCTCCAATGAACCCAGCCTCTCCTGTGTCTCTAATGACCCCAGTGTCTCCAGTGACTCCTGTGTCTCTAGTGACCTTAGAGTGTCCAGTGACCCCAGCCTCTCCCGTGTCTCGAATGACCCCAGTGTCTCCAGTGACTCCTGTGTCTAATAGTGACCTTAGAGTGTCCAGTGACCCCAACCTCTCCTGTGTCTCTAATGACCCTAGTGTCTCCAGTGACTCCTGTGTCTCTTGTGACCTTAGAGTGTCCAGTGACCCCAGCCTCTCCTGTGTCTCAAATGACCCCAGTGTCTCCAGTGACTCCTGTGTCTCTAGTGACCTTAAAGTCTCCAGTGACCCCAGCCTCTCCTGTGTCTCTAATGACCCCAGTGACTCCTGTGTCTCTAGTGACCTTAGAGTCTCCAGTGACCCCAGCCTCTCCTGTGTCTCGAATGACCCCGATGTTTCCAGTGACTCCTGTATCTCTAGTGACCTTAGAATCTCCAGTGACCCCAGCCTATCCTGTGTCTCTAATGACCCCAGTGTCTCCAGTGACCCCTGTGTCTCTAGTGACCTTAGAGTGTCCAGTGACCCCAGCCTCTCCCCTGTCTCGAATGACCCCAGTGTTTTCAATGACTCCTGTGTCTCTAGTGACCTTAGAGTCTCCAGTGACCCAAGCCTCTCCTGTGTCTCTAATGACCCCAGTGTCTCCAGTGACTCCTGTGTCTCTAGTGACCTTAGAGCAGGGACGTGCGGTAAGGTCAATGGCTGGTGAGGCACTAGCTAGTATCAGATCCTGATACACACAGGTTACATACGCCATGAACGGTAGAGCGAGAGCAATAATTCTAGCACTAGACCTCCTCTGTAACTCTAAACATGTAACCTGTAAACATTTTTAAAGCATCGCCTATGGAGATTTTTAAGTACTGACGTTTGGCGCCATTCCACAAGTGTGCGCAATTTTAAAGCATGACATGTTAGGTATCTATTTACTCGGCGTAACATCATCTTTCATAGTATAAAAAAAATCAGGCTAACTTCAGTGTTTTTTTTTTTTTGTATTCATAAAACTGTTTTTTTTGTTTTGTTTTTTTGTTTTTTAAATGTGTTTATCCTACCGTGTATGATAAAAAGTTGCAACAAACACCATTTTATTCCCTAGGGTGTCTGCTAAAACAATATATATAATGTTTAGAAGTTTGGAGTAATTTTTTTTAGTAAAAAAATTATGATTTTTTACATGTAGGGGAGAAGTGTCAGAATTGTCCTTGGTGGCAAGTGGTTAATTACCATAAGTAAGTAATATACAAATAATTATTATATATATTTTTTAAGGTAATTTACTATATTTGCCAAAACTGTACTCAAGCATGGCTTAATGGACAAATTACTGAAGTTTGAAGTTATAACTTCCAACCAGTAATTTCACAGTAAATAGGTAAATAATAAATTATTATCTTATAACATTTAGCATAATAATATATGATTTAGCTTGTACCTTTTCAGCAGGCAGCAGATTCTCATTCTCCCTCTTAAGTGTGTGAGAAACACATGGTATTGTGGGTTAATCTTATACCCATAAACCCATGTTTTTTCCTTGTAGTTAAGAGGGCTGGACTGGAAAGGAGCATTTGTCTCTTAGATATATGCCCCTTCTATGACACTGAAGTGAGAGGCGTGCCTCCACTGCAGCATTTTTATTGGACAGATGGGGCCAATGGTACTTTACCATTGGTCCAAGAGTCCAAGCTGTCCAATGAGCTCATTGCCTCTGACAAGAAGTGAGGAGAAGCACTGTGAGCTCATCCTCTCAGGCTGCAAACAGAGGGTGCCAGCTTGTATTTTAACTGGCTGCTCTGTATGTAGCTTCTGACAGGATGCGCAAGGAGCCCCGTATCTCCGGAACCATAGATGATAGGAGCCCCAAATTTTGATCAGTGGTGGGGTAGAACTTCTCTGTGACCCCAGGTCGCTGAGCTACGACCCTCAAAGTCAAACCTTTTTTTTTGTTTGTTTTTTGTTTTTTCTTTACGTTAATAGCCCTAACTGCACGTCCCTGCCATAGAGTCTCCAGTGACCCCAGCCTCTCCTGTGTCTCTAATGACCCCAGTGTCTGCAGTGATCCCAGTGTCTCCAGTACTCCCAAGCACCTGTGTATCTAGTGACCTTATAATCTCCAGTGACCCCACTCTCTCCTACCTCTCTAATGACCCCAGAGCCTCCACTGATCCCAGTGTCTCCAGTACCTACCTCCACACTTCTGTGTCTCTAGAGACACCAGTATCTCCAATGACTCCTGTGTGTCTACTGACCTTATAGTCTCCAGTGACCCCAGCCTCTCTTGTTACTAATGACCCCAGTGTCTCCAGTACCCCCAAGCTCCTGTATCTCTAGTGACTCCAATATCTCCAGTGACACCAGCCTCTTTTTGTGTCTCTAATGACCCCAGTGTCTTCAGTGATCTCAGTGTCTCCAGCACCCCCCAAACTCTTGTGTTTCTAGTGAACCCAATGTCTCCAGTGATTCCTGTGCCTCTAGTGACCCCAGAGTCTCCAGCCACCCCAGCATCTCCTGCGTCTCTAATATCCCCAGTGTCTCCAGTGACCCCAGAGTCTCCAGTGACTCCTGTATCTCTAGTGACCCCAGAGTCTCCAGTGACTCCTGCGTCTCTAGTACCCCAAGTTCTTGTGTTTCTACTTAGAATACATTGACATTGACCCTAGCCTCTCCCGTGTCTCTAATGACACATCAGTGTCTCAATGATCCCAATGTCTCTAGTACACCACAAGCTCCTGTGTTTCTAGTGAACCCAGTATCTCCAGTGACTCCTGTGTCTCTAGTAACCCCAGAGTCTCCAATGATCCCAGCATCCCCTGTGTCTCTAAAGACCCCAGTATCTCCAGTACCCCCAAGCTCCTGTGTCTCTAGTGATCCCATGGTCTCTAATGACCACAGTATTGCCAGTACCTTCAAGCTCTTGTGTCTATAGTGACCTTAGTATCTCCAGTGACTCCTGTGTCTCTAGTGACCTTAGAGTTTCCAGTGACCCCAACATCTCCTGTGTCTCTAGTGATCCCAGGGGCTCTAATGACCTCAGTGTCTCCAGTTCCCTCAAGATCATGTTTCTTTAATGACTTCCATGTCTTCATTTACTGCTGAGTCTCTAGTGACCCAAAAGTCTCCAGTGACTCCAGCGTCTCCTGTGTCTCTAATGACCCTAGTGTCTCCAATGACCCCAGCATCCCCTGTGTCTCTAATGACTCCAGTGACTCTAATGACCCCAGTACCTCTACTACCCCCAAGCTCCTGTGTCTCTAGTGACCCCAGTATCTCCAGTACCCCCAAGCTCTTAAGTCAATACCAACCCCAGTGTCTCCAGTAACTCCTGTGTCTCTAGTGACCATAGAGTTTCCAGTGACCCCAGTCTATCCTGTGTTTCCAATGACCCCAGTGTCTCCAGTGACTCCTGTGTCACTAGTGACCTTAGAGTTTCCAGTGACCCCAACCTCCCCTGTGTTTCTAATGACCACAGTGTCTCCGGTACCCCCAAGCTCACGTGTCTATAGTGACCCCAGTGTCTCCATTTAATCTTGTGTCTCCAGTGACCCCAGTGTCTTCCGTGTCTCTAGTAAACCCAGAGTCTCCAGTGACCTCAGCATCTTTAGTGACCCCTGGGCTTCTGTGTTTATCTTTTACTTTTAAAGGTAAAGGAGCGATTTAAGGTCTTTTTGACACAAGATCTCTCCATAAAGAGGACCTGTCATCCTTATTTCTATTACAAGCGCTGTTTAAATGATCAAAAAAATAAAAGGGACATTGGAAAAATAAAAAATAAGGGAAAAAAATGTAAAGCGCCCCTATCCCTCTGTGCTCGCGTGCAGAAGCAAATTTTTTGCTAGAAAATTACTGCAAACATTATATACATTTTTTTTTAAACCAACAGGTGAAAATGTAAATAAGTGAAGTGCACATAAATTACTATTGCACAGTAGCGCTCATAAAAAGTTTGCTAAAAAGTAGGTTAACAAAAATGTATTTAAACACATCTATTCCTAAATAAATGTCCATAAAGAAAATGTGAAAATATCTTGCAATTCCACATTAACAGCAGTCCTCTTAAAAAATGAAAAACATGTGCAAAAATTATATTCACACCAATTCCTCCACAGTGAAAATGGGAGTTCAGCTCCCTTAGGAAACAGGCTCACCAAATGTTGTTGCCATTCACTCTCGTGTTTGGCAAATAAGCTCAGAGATAGTATTGAAGAGCTGCTGTAAACGCCACCCTCCTTTTCAAATGCCTGACTGAGGTCTCTACATGTAGGAAAAAAATGCCTTAAGATGATGGATGTAATAAAAATATATTGCACATACATCAAATACAAGTAAAACAAGCCTTCATGTTACATGGTACAGGAGATGCCAGGAGGCACTGTGCTAGGATCTCACCACTCCTTCACTCGCTGAGCATCAGATCGCCTTCCCAGCCTCAGCATACAGTTGCCTTGTAGCCAATGCTCCGACGCGTTTCTTCACTTCCAACTTCATCACAGGGGGTGGCGACGTGGTACGGCAACCAAGCTAAAATATACCCCTCCTTCCTAATTAGCCAATGGACATTCAATTTGAATTGAATGTCCATTGGCTAATTAGCTTCAGTGAGGAGCTAGGAGTATTGCAACCAAAACTGACTGTTCCCATTTTTTGCTTTGGCCATTGGACCACCTATCTGTAGCCCAATGATCAACTGAAGGATCCCACATGGTGTTCCATGTTGTAGTGGCTTAGTGTTATCAGCCTGCAACAGGAAGTACAGTTACTGGCATGATCTCCAGGGAAGGAACAATGCAACCGATTTACATAAAACAATTGACATGAAGCCAAATGTCTGTAATGGATTTGGGGTTCACATATAGCTTAAGTTTCTTTTTTTCTCTTTTAGAGCTTTCCTCTCTATCTTTCTTAACCTCTTGTCTACCAAAGTATGTTTATAAATGTCCTGGCATTCAGGGGGTTAAAACCAGTTCAACCAACTGCAGTGGTATTGTTTTTTAACCTGGTGATCTGCTTTTATGTGAGATTGATCTGGGCAACACCCAATCACTTTTACAGCACCAGAAAGGTGCTGCCCCTCCTTATCCTTTGGTTCCTGCCCTGAGCTCTTGAACCAGTCCAACCAGTTAATTAGCATATGAGTAGGGGAAGCCTAGATTCTAAATACAATGCATGGTATCAAGTACCTGATTGTGGAGACCAAAATGATGAAGGTGGCCTCTTCTGCAATTCCTGCCCAAGCACCCCTGGTAGTGGACACAGGGACTGCTAGGGCAGTGGAAGGGTGCAGGTGCCAGGAAACTTGTAGTAAACCGAAGCTTGGAAACATAGGAGTCCTTCCAGTGGTAGTATGGAGTCTGGTTACAAGACTTGTTCAGCAGCAGCCAGGCAGACAGGTGTAGGGTCAAGATCAAGTTCAAGGTCAGGAACAGGCAGAAGTCAGTAATGTGTTGGCAGCGAGGCACCAAGTCGGGAGACGATGTCAGAAATCCAAGCCAAGGTCCGTAACACAAGCAAGCAGATATAACAGGCAGGGGTGATCCAAGAGAGGTGACAGACATAGCCTGGTCAGGAACAAGGTTAGCAGACATTCTAGAACCAGAGACATAAGAACCAGAGCTGAAGACAATCCAACACTGAGGCCAGGCAGACTCTCGCTTTAAATAGGCTGTGGGGCACCACGATCTGTGGTTGTGTGTGTACGAGCACACCTTTGTGTACACACACGTGCCCACCAGCATGTGCGCACACTTGCCTGCATGTACGCACCAATGCTCCTACGCATGCTCATTTTAGTTCTTTCCTGTTTGGTTAGGCTTCTATGCTCCCGATCCTGCACATGCACATAAGATTGAGCACCTACTGCACGGACATGAGCATCTGCTCTACGAGATCCCTGGCACATGATCCTAATATGTTATTCCATATTTATGCTATAAAAATCACTAAAATAACCATAGCAACACAACTGGCCACATTGTTCTGTGCTTTCCTAAAGCAGGCCACAGTAAAATGTTCCCATTGTTTAGGAGGAGATAGAGGAACCTCAAATACCCAATTCCTCCTGTAACTAATGAACTCTGAAGCGAGATGGGTTGCATCACTTCCGGGTTCCCAGCTGTCATTAAGTGGCTACTGTAGCTGGGCAAACATAATTTGTACTTGTTTATCTGCAGTAGAGGTCAGGGGAGACATTGGACCCTTGTATCTCCATAAAGAGGACCTGTCACCTTCCCATGTTATTACATAGGGGGTTTGCTAGTCTCCTTGTAATAGCAAAAAGTTAAAAAAAAAAAAAAGTTTAAAAATTTTTTTTCATAAAATAAACTTTAAAAAATTTAAAAGTACCCTCACCATCCCGCACATATATGTGAATGCAAGTACACATGTGAGGTATTGCCTCAGAAATCAGAGTGAGAGCAAAAATTCCGGTAATCTCTAAACTGATGACCTGTCAAAGGTTATTAAATTGTCTCCTATGGACAATTTTGGGTACTGTATTTTTTTTTAACATTTCAGTTTTAAAGCTTGACATGTTTGGTATCTCAACACAACCTCCTCTTTATTATCTTACCAAAAAATGAGTATAATATTGTGTTTGTGTGTACCAAAATTAATTTTAGTGCATTTTTATCTAAAAATATGTAAATAAATTACACCTGCCACCATTTTCTTTTACAGGGGCTCAGAAAATATATAGTTTTTTTTTTGGGGGGGGGGGGGTTAAAGTAATTTTCTAGCAAAAAAATTTTAAAAATGTTAAAAATTTCGACAAGTGGTTAAATAAGAGAGAGCTCCCTGTTGTGCAATTTTTTATTAGTTTATATGAAGGCAATGGCGGTGTTGATTAGATTAGCGCTGTTCTGCTATGGGATCCTTAATGGAGGAAGATTGGGAAGTTTACAGTGATTCGATCAAAATGGATCATTTCACACCTATTTTACGCTGCGTGTCTGAAATCTGTGACCCAAGAACAATAACTAATAACTCTATGTATTTTATCCTTAGGGCCCCTCGGAGACCGGGATCCCAGGAGGGCTTCATCAAGATCCTATGTGTGAAGCCTTTATCTCCCCCAACCGTGGATGGGGCCCCGTGCAGATGTCCGCTGTGTCCCCTCCTATACCGTGTAGGGAATATCTGGAGCTGACTGTCCAGACCTGAAGTTCCAATGACTTGTGTCTCCCTCCTGAGCCTGCAATACAAGGGCAGTGTGTGGGGCAGGAGTGTGGTGGAGATGGCTCATATCCCTGTTTATCTGAGCCCAGCCGTGCTGGTTCTGTTCAGCTGTGACCTTTGCTTGGTGAGAGCAAGTAAGTATCTCTGAGTATACAATGTATCTTCATCAATATAACAAAGTGATGACAATCCAAGACAATGGATACAATTCTGCTACAAGGAAACTTGTTCTTGATGCTTGGTGGAAATGTTCTCTATCTTATGGAAAGAACTGGTTATCAAGGTTTTGCAGTTCTTCTAATCACTACAAGATAAATAGAAAATGGTGTCCTGATGTTTCCTGTCTTTAAAAAGTAAACAAACTTGATGCTCATCATGTAACATCATCCATTGGTGGACTAAAAGGCAATGTCATTCTCATCTCAACGAGGAACAAGTGTGAGCAGGTACCACCAAAAAAAGGGCAAAAACAGGCTGGGGGAGAGGAGATAGGGATGCATGTATATAAACTGACAGTCTGCTTTCTATTTGTTTTATATTGTCTTTATGCATGCCTAGCCATATCATCAATACCTTATGGAAGACACTATTATGTTGGATGACCTCATGTGTGCCTGGACATCTCATCATTGCCTTGTAAATGACACAGAGATGTTGGATGACTAGGGATGAGCCGAACACCCCCCGGTTCGGTTCGCACCAGAACCCGCGAACGGACCGCAAGTTCGCACGAACGTTAGAACCCCATTGACGTCTATGGGACTCGAACGTTCGAAATCAAAAGTGCTCATTTTAAAGGCTAATTTGCATGGTATTGTCCTAAAAAGGGTTTGGGGACCCGGGTCCTACCCCAGGGGACATGTATCAATGCAAAAAAAACTTTTAAAAACGGCCGTTTTTTCGGGAGCAGTGATTTTAATGATGCTTAAAGTAAAAAAAAAAAAAGTGAAATATTCCTTTAAATATCGTACCTGGGGGGTGTCTATAGTATGCCTGTAAAGTGACGCGTGTTTCCCATGTTTAGAACAGTCCCTGCACCAAATGTCATTTTTAAAGGAAAAAATCTCATTTAAAACTGCTTGCGGGTTTAATGTCATGTCGGGTCCTGGCAATATGGATGAAAATCAGTGAGACAAACGGCATGGGTACCCCCCAGTCCATTACCAGGCCCTTTGGGTCTTGTATGGATATTAAGGGGAACCCCGCACCCAAATTAAAATAAGGAAAGGTCCCTATATACTCTGAACAGCAGTATACAGGCGGTGCAAACAAGACAGGGACTGTAGGTTTGTTGTTAAGTAGAATCTGTTTGTAATTTTGAACATTTTTAATGTGTTTAGCTCCAGCCAAAAAATCTTTTCTAAGCTTTTTGGAAAACATAGGGAAGGGTTATCACCCCTGTGACATTTGTTTTGCGTCTTTCCTCCTCTTCAGAAGATTTCACCTCACTTTTTTGTCCCAATGAAAAATGTTTTTTGAAAATTTGGGTTTTTTTGTGGAACAAGGATTGGAAAGCATCAGTGGAAAGGAGAAATTGTTTTCCCATATTAACTCTTACATGAGAGAATTTCCCTTCCTATGGGTAGATTTCATCTCACTTCCTGTTGTCTCCTTCCGTTTGCAAGTAGGAGTCGTTTGTAAGTTAGATGTTTGAAAGTAGGGTCCTGCCCTATATACTCAGCAGAAATTTGGGCCTTAGGTGTTGCTGTGGCCAAAACACTGTAAGCCCTCACAGGGCCCTGCTGTGAAATATTAGATCAAGAATTGTAATTACATGCCCCTGTTGAACAGGAGCTGAAAAATTAGGCCTTAGGCACTGGTGCTGGTGCCACAACACTGCAACCCCTCACAGACACTCTAGTTGGAACGCAGGAACGAGCACTGCTGCAAAGTATTGCATCAAAAATTGTAATTACACGCCCCTGTTAGACAGGGGCAGAAAAATTGGGCCTTAGGCACTGGTGCTGGTGCCACAACACTGCAACCCCTCACAGACACTCTAGTTGGAACGCAGGAACGAGCACTGCTGCAAAGTATTGCATCAAAAATTGTAATTACACGCCCCTGTTAGACAGGGGCAGAAAAATTGGGCCTTAGGCACTGGTGCTGGTGCCACAACACTGCAACCCCTCACAGACACTCTAGTTGGAACGCAGGAACGAGCACTGCTGCAAAGTATTGCATCAAAAATTGTAATTACACGCCCCTGTTAGACAGGGGCAGAAAAATTGGGCCTTAGGCACTGGTGCTGGTGCCACAACACTGCAACCCCTCACAGACACTCTAGTTGGAATGCAGGAACGAGCCGTGCTGCAAAGTATTACATCAAAAATTGTAATTACACGCCCCTGTTATACAGGGGCTGAAAAATTGTGCCTTAGGCACTGGTGGTGGCGCCCAGAACCAAAAATGTTCTTACAAGCTATCAGCGTGATGATTGAGGAGGAAGAGGATAATTACTCAGGGATAATCACTCAGCATCAGCATAGGCAGTCTTTGAAGGGATCTGAAAAAAATTATTCAGTTACATCAGCATCAGGTGCTTGGTAGCTGGTGGTGATCCAAGACTGATTCATTTTTATGAAGGTCAGCCGATCGACCGAGTCAGTGGACAGACGCACCCTGTGATCGGTTACCACGCCTCCAGCAGCACTGAATGTACGTTCCGAAAGAACGCTGGATGCAGGACAGGCCAGTAGCTCAATTGCATACTGTGCAAGCTCTGGCCAGTGATCCATCCTCAAGACCCAGTAACCCAGAGGATTTTCGGTGGGAAAGGTGTCCAAGTCTGATCTTGCCCCTAGGTATTCCTGCACCATGTAAAACAGACGCTGGCGATGGTTGCTGGAACCGATCATACCTTGGGGCTGCGGACCAAAAAATTGTCTGAACGCATCGGTCAGACGGCCACCTTCTCCACCGCTCCTTCTTTGACTGACCGAAGCCTCAGCAACACGTTGTCCAGAAACAGGAGTTTGTAACCTCCCAGTCTCTGGGAACGCGTTGCACAGACCTTTCTGCAAGGCCTCCCGAAGATGTTTCATCCTCTGCTCCCTCTGCGATGGCAAGATAAGGTCCGCAACCTTACCCTTGTAACGTGGATCAAGGAGGGTTGCCAGCCAGTATTGGTCCTTCTCCTTGATACCACGAATACGAGGATCCTTACGCAGGCTTTGCAGGATCAGGGAGGCCATGCAGCGTAGGTTTGCTGAGGCATTCGGTCCGGAGTCCTCTGGGTCACTAAGGACAACAACGTCCGCAGCCACCTCCTCCCAGCCACGTACAAGTCCATGTGTTCCTTGGGACTGATCCCTTAAAGACTGCTGCTGATGCTGAGTGCCAGGCTCCACCTCCATACTGACACAATCTTCCTCCTCCTCCTCCTCCTCCTCCTCGTCCTCTTCCTGTGTGATCGGCGGGCACGCAGGAACACTGTCTGGATAAAGGGGGCCTTGAGAGCTAAGGAAGTCCTCCTCTTCCTGCCTCTGTTCTGCCTCAAGTGCCCTGTCCATTATTCCACGCAGCGTGTGCTCCAACAGGTGGACAAGGGGGACAGTGTCACTGATGCATGCACTGTCAGTGCTCACCATCCTCGTGGCCTCCTCGAATGGTGACAGGACAGTGCATGCATCCCTGATCATGGCCCACTGGCGTGGGGAAAAAAAACCAAGGTCCCCTGACCCTGTCCTGGTGCCATAGTCGCACAGGTACTCATTGATGGCCCTCTGCTGCGTGTGCAGCCGCTGCAGCATGGCCAACGTCGAGTTCCACCTGGTGGGCATGTCACAGATTAGGCGGTTCTTGGGCAGGTTAAACTCCTTTTGGAGGTCCGTCAGCCGAGCACTGGCATTATATGACCGGCGGAAATGCACACAGACTTTCCTGGCCTGCCTCAGGACATCCTGTAAGCCCGGGTACCTGCCCAAGAACCGCTGCACCACCAAGTTAAGGACGTGAGCCAAACAGGGCACATGGGTCAGTTGTCCCTGTCGGAGGGCAGAGAGGAGGTTGGTGCCATTGTCGCAAACCACCGTTCCTGCCTTAAGTTGGCGTGGCGTCAACCACCTCTGAACCTGCCCCTGCAGAGCTGACAGAACCTCTGCCCCAGTGTGGCTCCTGTCCCCCAAGCACACCAGCTCAAGCACCGCATGGCATCTTTTGGCCTGCGTACTTGCGTAGCCCCTTGAACGCCTACGGAGCACCGCTGGTTCCGAGGAAGAGGCCATGGAGGAAGAAGAAGAGGAGGGGGTGGAGAAGAGAGGTGTGTCACAATCAGCATTTTGGAGGCGTGGTGGCGGAACAACCTCCAACACTACTGCCCCTTGTCCTGCATCCTTCCCAGCTGCCAGCAGAGTCACCCAATGCGCCGTGAAACTTAAGTAACGTCCCTGTCCATGCCTGCTGGACCATGAGTCAGCGGTAATATGCACCTTACCGCTGACCGCCCTGTCCAGCGAGGCATGGACATTGCCTTCCACATGCCGGTAGAGAGCCGGAATCGCCTTCCGTGAGAAAAAGTGGCGTTTGGGTACCTGCCACTGAGGAACCGCACATTCCACAAACTCACGGAAGGGGGCAGAGTCTACCAACTGAAAAGGCAGCAGTTGAAGTGCTAGCAATTTTGCCAAGCTAGCATTCAACCGCTGGGCATGTGGATGGCTGGGAGCAAACTTCTTTCGGCGGTGCAGCAGCTGGGGCAGGGAAATTTGCCTGGTACAATCTGACGTCGGTGTACCAAAAGCAGATTGCCCACAAGTACTTGGCTGTGACACACCTAATTCTACACCTTCATTCCTCTCACTGCAGGTCTCAGAGAGGACTGAAGGTCTAGTGGGGTTGGAAATCTCAGCTGATGAGGAGCAAGGAGAGATCCTCTTTGTTCTTTGGTGTGGGTCTTTCAGATACGCTTGCCAACGAACTGCATGGCAGGTCAACATATGTCTGGTCAAGCATGTGGTACCCAAGCGGGAGATGTTTTGGCCACGCGAGATACGCTTGAGACATATGTTGCAAATAGCAGCGGTGCGATCTGATGCACTCGTCTCAAAAAAGGCCCACACCAAAGAACTTTTTGAATAACGCGCAGAGACTGCAGCGCCCTGCACATGTGGAGCTTTGGGGTGTGATGCAGTCAATGTGCTGCCCTTAGGCTGGCCCCTGGAGGGCATCCTGCCTCGTTGGTGATGTGCCGCCTCCTCCTCCTCCTCCTCCTCCTCTCTCCTATCAGGCACCCACGTTGAGTCAGTGACCTCATCATCCCCTCCCTCCTCATCACTGGAGCAAACCTGGCAGTATGCTGCAGCAGGGGGAGCATGACTGCCAGATTGCTGTCCTTCTTGGGCACCCCCTCTGTCCGTGCTCATGTTACTGCCTTCATCGAGCTCAGTATCATCATCAGAGCCTTCCAAACGCTGGGCATCCTCCTGGAGCATGTACCCAACACTGTGGTCAAACAGTTCGAGGGAATCCTCATGAGGACATGGTGGAGCTAGGGAAGGAGTCACTGATGACATTGAGCTGAGGGAAGAGGCCGCTGCTTTGCCAGACAAAGCACCCTGGGCATGGGTGAGAGAGGATGAGGAGGATGAGGACGGCTTGGTCATCCACTCGACCAAGTCTTCCGCATGTTGCGGCTCAACACGGCCAGCTGCCGAAAAAAAGGCCAAGCGTGTCCCATGGCCACGTGCTGATGAGGATGCACCGTCTCCACGACCAGCACTAGACACAGAGCCTGCTTGCCCTCTCTTATTGGCTTGTGACTGTCTGCCTCTCCTTCTTGGCCTTCCAGACATACTAATGGCCTGTAGCTGCACTAAGCTGGGATAGAACACCTGTAATTTTCTTCAGGTAGCTTTATATACTGTAACCAGACAAGCCTGCCTGTCAGTAGGAAGATAACAGGAACGGATCTAGCTGAACACTGTGAGCAGGACACACTGTACTAAATGTAAATAGTCTAGCTGCCTGACCGTGGTACTAATAGGATCAAAAAGAACACCTGTAATTTTCTTCAGGTAGCTTTATATACTGTAACCAGACAAGCCTGCCTGTCAGTAGGAAGATAACAGGAACGGATCTAGCTGAACACTGTGAGCAGGACGTACTGCACTAAATGTATATAGCAGGAACGGATCTAGCTGAACACTGTGAGCAGGACGCACTGCACTGAATGTAAATAGCAGGAACGGATCTAGCTGAACACTGTGAGCAGGACGCACTGCACTAAATGTAAATAGCAGGAACGGATCTAGCTGAACACTGTGAGCAGGACGCACTGCACTGAATGTAAATAGCAGGAACGGATCTAGCTGAACACTGTGAGCAGGACGCACTGCACTGAATGTAAATAGCAGGAACGGATCTAGCTGAACACTGTGAGCAGGACGCACTGCACTGAATGTAAATAGCAGGAACGGATCTAGCTGAACACTGTGAGCAGGACGCACTGCACTGAATGTAAATAGCAGGAACGGATCTAGCTGAACACTGTGAGCAGGACGCACTGCACTGAATGTAAATAGCAGGAACGGATCTAGCTGAACACTGTGAGCAGGACGCACTGCACTAAATGTAAATACCAGGAACGGATCTAGCTGAACACTGTGAGCAGGACGCACTGCACTGAATGTAAATAGCAGGAACGGATCTAGCTGAACACTGTGAGCAGGACGCACTGCACTGAATGTAAATAGCAGGAACGGATCTAGCTGAACACTGTGAGCAGGACGCACTGCACTGAATGTAAATAGCAGGAACGGATCTAGCTGAACACTGTGAGCAGGACGCACTGCACTAAATGTAAATACCAGGAACGGATCTAGCTGAACACTGTGAGCAGGACGCACTGCACTGAATGTAAATAGCAGGAACGGATCTAGCTGAACACTGTGAGCAGGACGCACTGCACTGAATGTAAATAGCAGGAACGGATCTAGCTGAACACTGTGAGCAGGACGCACTGCACTAAATGTAAATACCAGGAACGGATCTAGCTGAACACTGTGAGCAGGACGCACTGCACTGAATGTAAATAGCAGGAACGGATCTAGCTGAACACTGTGAGCAGGACGCACTGCACTGAATGTAAATAGCAGGAACGGATCTAGCTGAACACTGTGAGCAGGACGCACTGCACTAAATGTAAATACCAGGAACGGATCTAGCTGAACACTGTGAGCAGGATGCACTGCACTGAATGTAAATAGCAGGAACGGATCTAGCTGAACACTGTGAGCAGGACGCACTGCACTGAATGTAAATAGCAGGAACGGATCTAGCTGAACACTGTGAGCAGGACGCACTGCACTGAATGTAAATAGCAGGAACGGATCTAGCTGAACACTGTGAGCAGGACGCACTGCACTGAATGTAAATAGCAGGAACGGATCTAGCTGAACACTGTGAGCAGGACGCACTGCACTGAATGTAAATAGCAGGAACGGATCTAGCTGAACACTGTGAGCAGGACGCACTGCACTAAATGTAAATACCAGGAACGGATCTAGCTGAACACTGTGAGCAGGACGCACTGCACTGAATGTAAATAGCAGGAACGGATCTAGCTGAACACTGTGAGCAGGACGCACTGCACTGAATGTAAATAGCAGGAACGGATCTAGCTGAACACTGTGAGCAGGACGCACTGCACTGAATGTAAATAGCAGGAACGGATCTAGCTGAACACTGTGAGCAGGACGCACTGCACTAAATGTAAATACCAGGAACGGATCTAGCTGAACACTGTGAGCAGGATGCACTGCACTGAATGTAAATAGCAGGAACGGATCTAGCTGAACACTGTGAGCAGGACGCACTGCACTGAATGTAAATAGCAGGAACGGATCTAGCTGAACACTGTGAGCAGGACGCACTGCACTGAATGTAAATAGCAGGAACGGATCTAGCTGAACACTGTGAGCAGGACGCACTGCACTGAATGTAAATAGCAGGAACGGATCTAGCTGAACACTGTGAGCAGGACGCACTGCACTAAATGTAAATACCAGGAACGGATCTAGCTGAACACTGTGAGCAGGACGCACTGCACTGAATGTAAATAGCAGGAACGGATCTAGCTGAACACTGTGAGCAGGACGCACTGCACTGAATGTAAATAGCAGGAACGGATCTAGCTGAACACTGTGAGCAGGACGCACTGCACTGAATGTAAATAGCAGGAACGGATCTAGCTGAACACTGTGAGCAGGACACACTGCACTAAATAGTCTAGATAGAAGATAACAGGAACGGATCTAGCTAAACTGAATACAGTGTATATATATATATGCAACACCTGGGATGCATATATATACACAATACACTGTAAGTGCAGCTAACTGACTGACTGTTCTGCCTAATCTATCTAACTCAAATCAAATGACACTGTCTCTCTCTATCTCTCAGCACACCGGAACACACACTACACAGGGCCGCCGTGCAGGCGGCCTTATATAGTGTGGGGTGTGTACTAAATCCCCTGAGCCATAATTGGCCAAAGCCACCCTGGCTTTGGCCAATTACAGCTCTCTCTACTGACGGCGCTGTGATTGGCCAAGCATGCGGGTCATAGTGCATGCTTGGCCAATCATCAGCCAGCAATGCACTGCGATGCCGCAGTGAATTATGGGCCGTGACGCGCCACACGAATTTGGCGCGAACGGCCCATATCGTTCGCAATTCGACGGACGGTCGAACAGCCGATGTTCGAGTCGAACATGGGT
This sequence comes from Lithobates septentrionalis, assembly GCA_037952835.1. NCBI lineage: Eukaryota > Metazoa > Chordata > Amphibia > Anura > Ranidae > Lithobates > Lithobates septentrionalis. The sequence continues at coordinate 49,518 of JBBDGP010003501.1, forward strand.
TCGACTCGAACACGAAGCTCATCCCTATGGATGACCTCATGTGTGCCTGGTATCTCATCATTGCCTTGTAAATGACACAGAGATGTTGGATGACCTCATGTGTGCCTGGTATCTCATCATTGCCTTGTAAATGACACAGAGATGTTGGATGACCTCATTTTTTGTTTAATATTTTGTGGAAAACACTAATATGTTGCGTGATCTCATGTGTGCCTGAGTATTTCATCATCACTTTGTGGGGGACACTGATATGTAGAGTAACCTCATGATGTGTATGTCTCTCATCATTACCTTGGGGATGACACTGGTATGTTAAATGACCTTGTGTTCCTAGGCATCTCATAAATACCTTGTGAATGATGCTGACATGTTGGATGAGCTCATGTATGGCTAGGTATCTCATCATTACCTTATGGATGGCAATGACATGTTGGATGACCTTATGTATGGCTAGGTATCTCATCATTACCTTATGGATGGCAATGACATGTTGGATGACCTTATGTATGGCTAGGTATCTCATCATTACCTTATGGATGGCAATGATATGTTGGAAGACCGTGTGTGTGTAGGCATCTCATCATCACTTTGTGGGTGACACAGATATATTGGGTGACCTCATGTGTGGTTAGGCATCTCATCATTACCTTATGGATGACAATGACATGTTGGATGACCTTATGTATGGCTAGGCATCTCATCATTACCTTATGGATGGCAATGATATGTTGGATGACCGTGTTCGTGTGACATGTTGGATGACCTCATGTATGGCTAGGTATCTCATCATTACCTTATGGATGACAATGACATGTTGGATGACCTTATGTATGGCTAGGCATCTCATCATTACCTTATGGATGGCAATGATATGTTGGATGACCGTGTGTGTGTGACATGTTGGATGACCTCATGTATGGCTAGGTATCTCATCATTACCTTATGGATGACGATAAGTTGGATGACCTCATGTGTGTGGGCATCTCATCATCACTTTGTGGGTGACACAGATATGTTGGGTGACCTTATGTGTGCTTAGGCATCTCATCATTACCCTGTGAATGACACTGAGATGTCGGATGACCTCATGTATGGCTAGAGATCTCATCATTACCTTATGGATGACAATGGTATGTTGGACGACCTCATGTGTGTGGGCATCTCATAATAACTTTGTGGGTGACACAGATATGTTGGGTGTCCTCATGTGTGCTTAGGTATCTCATCATTACCTTGTGAATGGCACTGAGATGTCGGATGACCTCATTTGTCCATGGGCATCTCATATTTAACTTTTGGGCAGCATTGATATGTTGGGTGACCCCCATGTGTGCCTAGGCATCCCATCATTACCCTGTGAATGACACAGAGATAGCGGATGACCTCATGTGTGCCTGGGCATGGCATTACTATTTTGTGGGCACAAACTATGTGTGGTCATCGACATGAATACCCATACACCTACACAGGTCGAACTGGATGGACTAGTGTCTTTATTCAAGCTTACCTATGTAACTAATATATTGGGTGATCTCATGTGTGCCTAGGCATCTCATCATCACCTCATGAGGGACACTGATATGTTGAGTAACCTTATGGTGCTTATGTCTCTCATCATTACCCTGTGGATGACACTAGTATGTTGAATGTGTGCCTAGGCATCGCATAAATACCTTGTGGGGGGCATTGATATGTTGGGTGATCTTGTTTGCCTTGGGATCTCATTATTACCTTGTGAATGATGCTGACATGTTGGATGACCTCAGTTGTGCCTAGGCATCTCACCATTACCTCGTGGTTGACAATGATATGTTGGATGAACTCATGTGTGCATGGGCATCTCACAATTACTTTGTGGGTGACACCGATATACTGGGAGACCTTATGTATGACTAGGTATCTCATCATTACTTTATGGATTACACTGGTATGTTGGGTGACCCCATGTATGCCTAGTCTTCTCATCATTACCTTCTAAGTGATACTGAGATGTTGGATGAACTCTTGTATGACTATGGCATCTCACCATTACCTAGTGGGTGACATTGATGACTCTGACATGTTGAACAACCTCATGTGTGCCTAGGTATCTTATTATCAATACCTTGTAAAGGACACTGATATGTTGGGTGACTTCACGTGTGCCTAGACATCTCATCATCACCTTCTGGTCAATACTGATATGTTGGGTGACCTCATGTGTGCCTAGACATCTCATCATCACCTTCTGGGCAAAATGGATATGTGTGCCTAGGCATCTCATCATTACCTTGTGAATGACACAGAGATTTTGGATGACCTCATGTGTGCCTGGTCATCCCATTATTATCTTGTGGGCAACACTAATAAATTGAGTGACCTTGTGTGTGCCTACAGGTATCATCCTCATCTTGTGGGTGACACTGATATGTTGGGTAACCTCATGTGTGCCTAGGCATCTCACCATTGCCCTGTGAATGACACTGGTATGTTGAATGCCCTCATGTGTACCTAGGCATCTCATCATTACCTTGCAGGTGACACTGATATGTTGGGTGACCTCGTGTATCAAGGCATTACTAAGTGCTTATATGCTAATGTTTTGGGTTTTTTTATATAATATGCTTCATGAAAGTTTTAAAGCACTTATGTGCTAATGTTCTGTTCTTTATATATTATGCTTTATTAAAATGTAACTTACATTACTAAGTGCTTATATGCTAATGTTCGGTTCTTTATATAATAACAGATTTGCTTCCTAGAATGACTTTGCAGAAAGATGTTGTTGGATCAAATTATTTTCCATGATCCTTTGAATGTCTTTTTGTACAATGGGTAGGGGAGGGGGGGACAGGTTTCACATTATCGGTAATGCTTACGGCCCTCTGAAAAGCAATCAGCAGTGGATTGCTTTTCAGAGGGCAGCACAGCAACAGTTAACAGGTGTTCAGGAGGCGCTACTGCTGCCTTTTAATGCCTGTTTTGTTTTTTGTTTTTTCTTCTTTTCAGGACCATGCCACAACTGTGAAATTTTGGCCATCATTAAAGTCAGTAACCAAGTTTGACAGGCAGTGCTTGAGTTAAAATTACAGTGGCCACAGCATTGGGCATGGCCCTGCCCAGCTGTATAGGTAGGATTCAGGTAAATGTCTGGGAGGGGCAGTAAAACCATGGCTTAGCCTCTTGTTTTTACTGCCCCCCTCGCCACCTGTGTGATAGAGCCCTGAGTCTCCATGTTCTACAGCGAGGAGTCTCGATCTGAGTCAAGCTGATATGGTGTTCCAAAATAACAGAAATTGATGTCTCTTGTAAATTATTGATTTGCTGCTTGTACAATTTCTGAATTCAGAGAACGATTTAATATATAAAATGTTTGTTTGGGGTGGTCCTACATGGCTTCCGTCTTGCTTCACTCGCTCAAGGCTCTCCACATTGTTCTGCTTTCTGTCCTTTTTATTTTATTTTGTGTCTACCGTGAACCGAGCGTGTCACTTTCCCTATCACTATCATGCGGAGAGGGATCTTCTCTCAAAGCCACGTCATGGTTTTTTTTTTTTTGGTATCGCCATCTGTCTGCGTTTGACGGTTTTATAAACTGTGCAGAATGTTGCATCAAACCCAAGGAAAGGCGGATGAGTTATATTTTCCGTGTTTTCCAAGCGGTGAGGTCGGCGAGCCGCATCTCTGGTGACACTCGGCGTTCCTGGAACGCACTGTATGTACAGAACTGGGTGACAGATGGCCGTCTCCTCCTGCCAGACTCTGACACCTCTCCCTCTTGGGTGTCCTCCACAGAGAGGTGTCCCATCTGTCACCGATATTCCCCGCACTGACTCTGCCGCAGGATGGTGTCACTTGGCAGGCATAGGGCGCCATGTCGCCGCCAAGGTGGAGGGTGAGGAGGCAGCTTGTAACCTTCGCTCATTGTCCCTTTTGTGTCTCCTTCCAGATCGACCTCCTTCTCCGGTCAACGTCACGGTCACACAGCTGAAGGCCAACTCCGCCACCGTCTCGTGGGATGTCCCCGAGGGTGACATCATCATTGGCTATGCCATATCTCAGCAGGTAGGAGGACAGCTGCAGCTGTCATCACATGATATTTGTACCAATTCACAATAATGTTAAAGTGGACCTGTCTTATTTATATATATATATATATATAAACATATATTATCAGCAGCGTGCCAGTGTAAGGCTTCCAATTATTTATTATCTCTCACGCAGATCACAGTCCTACCCCTGGCATCTGCTTTTCTCTCCAGAAGGACAGCGCCATTTTTGTTCAGGCGTCATCCCGGATCACCATCTAACCAAATACCAGCACAGGGATGACGCAATCATCAAAGTCCTGGTGCCTGCTGTGTTCACAATGTCTGACACAGATTGGCCCCTACTGCAGCCTCTCATCTTGTGACTTGGTACAAATCACTGGAGGAGGGGAGACTGAGGAAATGCTTCCTCCTGCCTGCAGCAGACTGATTACATCATCTGAGGGAGGGGAGACTGAGGAAATGTTTTCTTCTGCCTGCAGCAGACTAATGACATTATCTTAGACTAGTCAAAGTCATTGGTAGAGGCATAGGCGTGCGCACAGGGTGTGCCGGGTGTGCCTGGGCACACCCTAATCACCCCATGTGCATTAGTATTATCCAGGAGCAGCACCAGGTGGGTGGTTGGGGGTGCCAGTGGCCAGTGTAAATGCCCCATTATATTAAGGTCTAGGTTCAACTTTAGGAACACGTTACACCGTATTTAAGGTGTACCATAATATTCTCTCAATCAACTGTCTCCCACCATCAGAGCCCCCTTCCTGTGACAGCAGGTGGCGTTCATGTGTGTTTAAACTTTGGGGTGCACACCCTAATGCAATAGGCTGCGCACACCTATGGGTAGAGGGAAGACTGAGGAAATGCTTCCTCCTGCTTGCAGCAGACTGGCAACATCTACTGCAGCCTAGGCAAAGTTACTGGGGGAGGGGAGACTGAGGAAATGTATCCTCCTTCATGCAGCAGACTGATGATATCCTCTCAACTTAAGAAAGGTCACTGAGGGAGGGGAGACTGAAGAAATGCTTCCTCCTGCTTGCAGCAGACTGGCAACATCTTCTGAGCCTAGGCAAAGTCACTGGGGGAGGGGAGACAGAGGAAATTTATCCTCCTGTCTGCAGCAGACTGATGACATCCTCTCAACGTAGGCAAAGTCACTGGGGGAGGGGAGACTGAAGTTATGCTTCCTCCTGCTTGCAGTAGATAGGCAACATCATCTCCGCCTAAGCAAAGTCAGTGGGGGAGGGGAGACTGAGGAAATGCTTCCACCTGCATGCAGCAGACTGATGACATCATCTCAGCCTAGGCAAAGTCACTAACAGGAGTTCAAGGACATCTTTTTAATGATAGAAGGTGGAGCTTTTCTGAGCAATGATATTGTTCCTGTATAAGGAATGTATTCATAAAGACATCCCCAGTATAAATGATAATGTGATAATGCCAAAACTGCAATCTGAGGGGGGGGGGTCACAGTATAAAAAGTATATTCAGAGAGGGTTCAGAGTTAGACAATCAGTTAATATAACAATTTAAATAGGAAGTTATTTTTAAGGAAACATAAAAAAATGTCATGTTACAACCAAAAGCGTAAATGTATTTTAATTGGGATTTTATATGATAGACCAACACAAAGTGGCACATAATTGTGAAGTGGAAGGAAAATGATAAATGGTTTTCAAATTTTTTTACAAATAAACATGTGAAAAGTGTGGGGGGATTTGTATGGCGCCCCCCTGAGTCAATACTTTGTAGAACCTCCTTTAACTGCAATTACAGCTGCAAGTCTTTTTGGGGATGTCTCTACCAGCTTTGCACATCTAGAGAGTGAAATGTTTGCCCATTCTTCTTTGTTTAATATCTCAAGCTCTGTCAGATTGGATGGAGAGCGTCTGTGAACATCAATTTTCAAGTCTTGCCACAGATTCTCAATTGGATTTAGGTTTAGACTTTGACTGGGCCATTCTAACACATGAATATGCTTTGATCTAAACCATTCCATTGTAGCTCTGGCTGTATGTTTAGGGTCGTTGTCCTGCTGGAAGGTGAACCTCCGCCCCAGTCTCAAGTCTTTTGCAGACTCTAAAGCCCCGTCAACACGATCGGACTTTCCAAAAACAAAAACGTGGAATTTTGTTCGAAGGTTGTTGGCTCCAACTTGTCTTGCATACACACAGTCACACAAATGTTGGCCAACAATTACGAATGTAGCGGCGTACAACACGTACGGCGAGCCGATAAAAAGGAAGTTCAATAGTCATGTGATATCTCCATTATAAACGCTAGTTTTACAAGACTGAGCACTTCCGGTTTGTCCTTGATTCCGAGCATGCGTGTTTGTACTTTGGACTTTTGTCCGACGGACTTGTGTACACACGATCGGAAAGTCCGACAACACACATTTGTTGGCGGAAAATTTGAGAACGTGCTAGCCAACATTTGTTGGTGGAAAGTCCGACAACAATTGTCCGATGGAGCATACACACTCTTTCTTCTTGCCACTCTTCCATAAAGGCCAGATTTGTGGAGTGCACGACTAATAGTTGTCCTGTGGATAGATTCTCCCACCTGAGCTGTGGTTCTCTGCAGCTCCTCCAGAGTTACCATGGGCCTCTTGGCTGTTTCTCTGATTAATGCTCTCTTTGCCCGGCCTGTCAGTTTAGGTGGATGGCCATGTCTTGGTAGGTTTGCCGTTGTGCCGTACTCTTTCCATTTTCATGAACAGTGCTCTGTGAGATGTTCAAAGCTTGGGATTTTTTTTATAACCTAACCCTGCTTTAAACTTCTTCACAACTTTATCCCTGACCTGTCTGTTGTGTTCCTTGGCCTTCATTATGCTGCTTGTTCACTAAAGTTCTCTAACAAACCTATGAGGACTTCACAGAACAGCAGTATTTATACTGAGATTAAATTGCACACAGGTGAACTCTATTTACTAATTAGGTGACTTCTGAAGGCAATTGGTTCCACTAGATTTTAGTTAGGGGTATCAGAGTAAAGGGGGCTGAATACAAATGCACGCCACACTTTTCACATTTATTTGTAAAAAAAATGTGAAAAACATTTTGCTATTTTCCTACCACTTCACAATTATGTGCCACTTTGTGTTGGTCTAGGACATAAAATCCCAATTAAATACATTTTTGGTTGTAACATGACAAAATGTGGAAAATTTCAAGGGGTATGAATACTTTTTCAAGGCACTGTATATATAGTTAGATCCATATATATTTGGACACAGGCACAATTTTCATACTTTGGGCTCTGTATGCCACCAGAATAAAATTTAAACCAAACAATCCAAATGAATTTGAAGTGCAGACTTTCAGTTTTAATTCAAGGGGTTGAACATAAATATCAAGTACAAATTTTAGGAACTGCAACCATTTTTATACACAGTTCCCCCATTTTCAGGAGATCAAATGTAATTGGACAAATTAATATAATCATAAACTGTTTATTTTTAATATTTTGTTGAGAATCCTTTACTGGCAATGACTGCCTGAAGTCTGGAACCCATGGGCATTACCAAGGACTGGGTTTCCTCCTTTCTGATGCTTTGCCAGGTTCTAATTGCAGCTGTCTTCAGTTGTTCTTTGTTTGTGGGTCTTTCTGCCTTTAGTTTTGCCTTCAGCAAGTGAAATGCATGCTCAATTGGGTTGAGATCAGGTGATTGACTCAGTCCTTGCAGAATATTCCACTTATTTTCCTTCAAAAGCTCCTGGGTTGCTTTTGCAGTGTATTTTGGATCATTGTCCATCTGTACTGTGAACAGGGCTGGTGCAAGGATTTTTGACACCCTAGATGAAATCTCATTTTGCTGCCCCTTGTCTCCGCCCCTTGATTCCACCCCCTTTGCCCTGCCCATGTATACGCATACCAACTTTTGAACTTGAGTATGAGAGACACTTAAGGGAGAAAGTGACCTGCGGCACACTAACTAAGTGGGTGTGGACAAACAAGATCATGGGAGGGGCTTGAGGGCCATGGTTAAAACAAAACCTGGGCTTCCTTGTACCTAGCCTACCTTAGACCTAGCCTACCCCCTTCTCCCTCCTCTTATGGGATATATACAGCGGGCGGGGGATGTGCAGCAGGCGAGCTGGCGGGCGGGTGAGTGAGCAGTGGAGGTAGGGGAACTGTGTTGCTTGGCACAGAGTGAGGTTCAGCATGGCGTGCCTCGGACAGGTTGAGTAGTGGAGTCCAGTTCCGGAACCTGTTGCACTCTGCTGCCAGGCCCACACCTGCGCCTCTGGACCTGACCGGAAGACCAGGAAGCAAGGATGCTGTTAGAAATCATGGGGCCCCATACAGCCTACCTGATGGGGCACCCAACCGCCCCTGACCCCACACCTGCCCACCCATCTAAGAAAAAAATGCAGCTTTGCTATCAAGGGATATTTATCCCTTTCATTTAGGCGGATCGGATGGCAGTCAGATGTAAACGGACAGAGAAGTCCATTTACACCTGACTGCCCATAGAGCAGAGTGGGCTTGGTCTGTATCTGCTTTGCACAAACTGAGTGGACAGGGACCTGTCATCCTCGTGCTCTGCTCAGCAGGGAACAGTGGACAGATCCCCCGCTGAGCAAAGTGGAGCCCGCTCTGTGTGATAGGGGCCTAAAGCAGTGGTGGCGGCTGGTGCTCAAAACTTTTGGGGGGGCGAAAACAAACTGAAAAATTCTGAAAAGAAAACCCATCAATTGCAGCCTTACTGTGCCCATCAAACGCAGCCACTGTGCCCATCAAACGCAACCACTGTGCCCTTTTAATTGCCGCCACTGTGCCCATCAACTGCCGCCACTGTGCCATCAGACGCAGCCACTGTGCCCAGCAATTGCTGCTACTTTGCCATCAAACACAGCCACTGTGCCCATCAATCGCAGCCATTGTGCCCATCAAATGCAGCCATTGTGCCCATCAAACTCTCCCACTGTGCCCATCAAACTCTCCCACTGTGCCAATCAAATGCTCCCACTGTGCCCATCAAATGCTCCCACTGTGCCATCATATGCTGCCACTGTGCCATATCAAATACTCCCATTGTACCCATCAAATGCTGCCAGTGTGCCCCCCCCATCCGCCGTCTGCCCGGCACTTACCCTGTCTCTTGGTGGGGCAGCGGGTGACGGCCGCGAGCGGTCTCCTTGATGTCTTCTCCCGTCCTCTCTTCCCATCCTCCGCTATGATTGGACGCCTAATAAGCATACAAACACAGCGCCTGTCGTTTCAGCCAATCAGGTGATGGGTAACAGACCCAAGCACCTGATTGGCGGAGAGGTGGTTCAGTGTTAGGAAAGCGAAATATTAATTCGCTTTTCTAACATAGCTGAGTGAACTGCGAGCGCCAAGCATGGCGCTTGCTGTTTACCTTTTTGGACGCCTATTAGAGCCTATGGCTCTAATGAGGTGCTTCAAAAAAATACCCCGCCGCTGTAATTCAGGCGCCCGAAAAGGGGCTGGGCGCCTGAATAGGGGGTGTCAGCAGCGGCCATACAGCCAAAGATAGATTCATGCAATGCATAAATCTATCTATTGGTAATAGAGGGGGTGGCAGGAGAGAGGGGGCTGCGCCCGTGCGTCCTAATGGGCGCACCGCCACTGGCCTAAAGACTGATACACATGGGCTGAGTATCGGCCGGTTAAACAGAAACCGGCTGATATTTAGCCAGTGTGTTTAGCAACCCGCCCAACAGAATTTGGCCTAATGCGGAAAACCAGCAGCCGATCGGCATCGGTGTGTTCCAGGAGGGGGGGCGGGCATAACACAATAGCCTTTCCCTGCATCATGGGCAACAACCAGGGCATGGGGGCAAGGTGTGCACTGTACCTTTTCTATGACTTCTCTGCAGTATCTCTCCTGCTGGCTGACTGCTGGGTCTGTGTGTCCCAGATGAAGAGGTGGATGGACATAGACTTGCAGCTTCTCTGCCTGCTGCACTGATCGTTTCCAGCCTGCCACTGTTCTTCTGCCACTGATTTTCTCAGCTGGAGCCCGCACTCTTCTCAGCACTTACTTGCTGAAGGGGGCAGGCAGTGAGAAAGCCGATATTACTCCGCCAGCGGCAGCAGGGACTGGAAGCCGGGACTTTAATGCAGCGCTGGTCTTTGTGTAAGTGTGCCCAAAAAAGAAAAAAAAGTCCCTCTATCTACAGTCTCCCCTGGGCCCCTCTGGATAAATGATGTGCCTCCCCCCCAGCCAGGGAATATGACACCATCATAGGAACATGTACTACATGCAGGTTGAAGCTGCTGCTTATCAGCGGCCCTGTCCGGAAGACAAACAGCGCCCCCTAGTGGTGTGCTCTCTAGGCCGGCGCCTACCGTATCTATTGGTAGCCCTGACTGTGAAGCGCCATCCAATCAACTTTGCTGCATTTGGCTGAATCTGGGCTGACAGTATATCTCTAAACACTGCAGAATTCATCTGGCTTCTGGCTTCTGTCTCATCATCAATAAACACCAATGATCCAGTGCCACTGGAAGCCATCACACTGCGAGCTCCACCATGTGACCACAGATGACGTTGCGTGCTTTGGATCATGAGCTGTTCCAAGTCTCCTTCACAATTTTTTCTTCCCGTCATTCTGGTACAGATTAATCTTAGTTTCATCCGCCCAAAGAATGTTTTTTCCAGAACTGGCCTGTTTTATGGCAAAGTCTAATCTGGCTTTTCTATTCATCAGGCTTATGAATGGTTTGCACCTTGTGGTGAACCCTCTGTATTTGCTCTTGTGAAGTCTTCTATTGATTGTAGACTTTGACAATGACACGCCCACCTCCTGGCGAGTGTCCTTTGCTTGTCTGGATGTTGTAAATGGGTTTTTCTTTACCGTAGAGAGGATCCTGCGATCATCCATCATTGTTGTCTTCTGTGGACATCCAGGTCATTTTATGTTTCTGAGCTCACCAGTGCGTTCTTTCCTCAGAATGTACCAAACTGTTGATTTGGCCACTCCTAATGTTGCTGCTATCTCTCTGATGGATTTGTTTAGTTTTTTAAGCCTTACAATGGCCTGTTTCACTTGCATGGACAGCTCCTTTGAACGCATGATGTAGGATCACAGCAATAGATTCCAAATGCAAATACCTCACTTAAGCCTCGTACACACGATCGGATTTTCGACCGGGAATTGTGTGATGACAGACTGTTTGCCTAAAATTCGACCGTTAGTGTGCTCCATCAAACAATTGTTGTCCAACTTTCGGCCAACAATTGTTGGATGGCAGGCTAGTAAATTTTCAACAACGGTCTGTTATCAGATTTTCCTATTGTCTGTACGCAAGTCCATCACACAAAAGTCCAAAGTACAAAGACGCATGCTCGGAAGCAAGGACAAGCCGGAAGCGGTCGGTCTTGTAAAATAGCGTTCGTAATGGAGATTTAACATTCATGACGCGGCAAATTATGAATTGGCGAAATGCAGCGCACATTCTTTTCTTCTTTAATGGGATAATAATGAAGCTGCTTTGCTGGTGATACTGATGGAGTTATGGCAAACTTATTTGAAAATTCTTTTGTTTACTAGTGATGTCAAGAATAATATTCTTATGCTTGTTTTGTTTTTGGCCAAGTTACCACAACACCATTATCCCGTAGTTTTTAATCTCAAAGATACAACTATGTTGGTGCCCCGTGTTAATTTTACATTGTATTTTTTAAAATGTCACTGCTACTCCCAAACTGTCATTTGAAATAAAATACATAGGCAAGTATTATTCGCCACAACTTTTTTTTATTGTGCATTAAAAAAAGAAAACAAAAGAAATTAGACATGCTATCTGCCAATAGAACTTAACCAAAAAGTGCATTCTATGCATCCAAGAATATAGAAAATCAACACATGCATGTGTCCTGCTTCTTAATATAGGGGGTCAACAATGCCAAGAGTTGGTAAAAGCAGGGGTCCGTCATCTGGAGATAATTCCGAAAATCATCCGGATTATTCTCCTGGAGCTCCCACAGCAAAGGCATATGACATAATTGGTCACGATTAAGCAACCAATTTTTGGTTCAAGAAATCCTCCTCCTCCTGTTCCTGGACTGGACTTGGGTCAAAGCAATAACCCCAAGGCCAATAATAGCACGTTCTCTCCTCCGATTCCACAACATGGCTGGTTGAGGAACGGCCGTTCAGAAACCAACTGAAAAGCACGAAGTGAAAAGTGCAAAATGAAAAGCGCAAATCAACACTCACCAAACTTCTACTAACACAAAATTAGCAGAAGGGTGGCGCCTGACAAATGAACTTCCTCTTTATCGGCTCGTAGTACGTCTAGTACGTCATTACGTTCGTGTTTGTTGGCCGACAATTGTGTGCCGTTAGTATGCAAGACAAAATCCAGGCACACGACCTTCAGCCAAAAGTCTGACGATTGGTCGTCCAACAATCCGATCGTGTGTACGAGGCTTAAGAATTACCTCCAGACATAGGCGTGCGCACGGGGTGTGCTGGGTGTGCCTGGGCACACCCTAATCACCCCGTGCTGTGTCCAGAGATTTGCCCCAAAATGCTGCATCCAAGAGAGTGTGTGGCCCGCGCTGCCTGTGAAAGAGTTTCACAGGCAGCAGATTGTGAGAATTGCCAGAGCTGTTCAGTGTATGAAACTGTCAGATAATGACACTGCATGCAGGGAGAGACACCAGCTGTCAAAATGTCGGGGTGATGTCGGGGGTGGGCGGGACAGAACGGCCATCAAACACCAGCCAATGGGATGGGGTCTGGGCGGGCCGCTACATTTATGTGGCCCCGCCCCCTCTCTGAAGCAGCTCAAACATTGGCTGGTGTTTATAGCGCTTGGTCCCGCCGACTCCCGACGTCGCGGCTGAGTTGTAAGTCATCACAACTCAGCCGCGATGTCGGGGGTGGGCAGGATCAAGCGCCAACACCAGCCAATGATTGGGCTGCTTCAGAGAGGGGGCGGAGCCAGAGAAATGTAGCGGCCCGCCCAGACCCATCCTATTGGCTGGTGTTTGGTAACTGTTCAGTCCCGCCCACCACCAGCATCACCGCTGACTTTTAACAGCTGGTGTCTCTCCCTGCATGCAGTGTCATTATCTGACACTTTCACACACTGAACAGCTCTGGCAATTCTTACGATCTCCTGAATGTGAAACTCCCCCTCTCTCCTATCTGTACCACCCAATGCTGCCTATCAGTGCCAACCAATGATGCCAATCAGTGCCAACCAATGCTGCCTATCAGTGCCAACCAATGCTGCCAATCAGTGCAAACCAATGCTGCCAATCAGTGCCAACCAATGCTGCCAATCAGTGCCAACCAATGCTGCCAATCAGTGCAAACCAATGCTGCCAATCAGTGCCAACCAATGCTGTCTATCAGTGCCAACCAATGCTGCCAATCAGTGCCAACCAATGCTGCCAATCAGTGCCAACCAATACTGCCTATCTGTGCCAGTGCTGCTTATCAGTGCCAACCAATTCTGCCTATCAGTGCAAACCAGTGCTGCCTATCAGTGCCAACCAATGCTGCCTATCAGTGCCAACCAATGCTGTAAATCAGTGCCAACCAATGCTGCCTATCAGTGCTGCATATCAGTGCCCATCGGTGCTGCCCATTAGTGCCAATCAGTGCCCATAAGTGCTGCCCATCAGTGCTGCCAATCAGTGCACATTAGTGCTGCATATCAGTGCCCATCAGTGCTGCCTATCAGTGCCAATCAGTGCTGACAATTAGGGCCCATCAGTGCTGCCTATCAGTGCCACCTACCAGTGCCCATCAGTGCTGCCAGTCAGTGCCCATCAGTGCTGCCTATCAGTGCAGCCTATCAGTGCCCATCAGTGCTTCCAATCAGTGGTGCCTATCAGTGCCAATCAGTGTCCATCAGTGCTGCCAATCAGTGCTGCGAATCAGAGCCTATCAGTGTCCATAAGTGCTACCAATAAGAGCCCATCAGTGATGCATATCAGTGCCCATCAGTGCCACCTATCAGTGCCAATCAGTGCCCATTGGTGCCAAACAGTGCTGCCTATCAGTGCCACCTATCAGTGCACATCAGTGCTACAAATTAGTGCCCATCAACGCTGCCAATCAGTGCAGCCTATTAGTGCCCATCAGTGCTGCCTATCAGTGCCCATCAGTGCTGCCTTAGCAGGTATGGTGGAAACCCCTCTACAGATAATTGCAATACAAATTACCTTCGAGTGCAACAACTTTTTAGTTGGAAGGTTCACACCATTATAGCACTTTGGATTTTTTATTTTTTAGAGTGTTACACTTAATTGTATATGTTTTGGTTACAGTTATAATGTGAATTATTGCACTTGAAGTTAATTTCCCACCACCCCTGCTAAGTCCATGTCTTTATGGACCTTGCTTTGTGCACTGGTGCGCAGTCATGTTGGAACAGGAAGGGGTCATCCCCAAACTGTTCCCTCAAAGCTGAGAGCATGAAATTGTCCAAAATGTCTTGGTATGCTGACGCCTTAAGAGTTCCCTTTACTGGAACTAAGGGGCCAAGCCCAACCCCTGAACAACAACCCCCCACCATAATACCCCCCCCCCGCCATAATCCCCCCTCCATCAAATGATTTGGACCAGTGCACAAAGCAAGGTCCATAAAGACATGGATGAGCGAGTTTGGGGTGGAGGAACTTGACTGACCTGCACAGAGTCCTGACCTCAACCCCATAGAACACCTTTGGGATGAATTCGAGTGGAGACTGCGAGCCAGGCCTTCTTGTCCAACATCAGCGCCTGACCTCACAAATGCCCTTCTGGAAGAATGGTCAAACATTCCCATAGACACCCTCCTAAACCTTGTGGACAGCCTTCCTAGAAGAGTTGAAACTTTTATAGCTGCAAAGGGTGGAGCCAACTCAATATTGAACCCTATGGACTAAAACGGCATGAAAGTTCATGTGCGTGTAAAGGCAGGTGTCCCAATACTTTTGACAATATATATATATGTATGTGTGCTTGAGCTTTCGGGTGCACACCCTAATGCAATAGGCTGCGCACGCCTATGCCTCCAGACCTTTTACCTGCTTTATTGATGAAGAAATAGGAAAGGAGTAGCCCACATCTGACCATGTAACAGCTTTTGTTCAATTGTCCAATTACTTTTGGTCCCTTGAAAAAGGGGGGCTGGCTATTCTTAAGAGCTGTAATTCCTAAACCCTTCCTCCGATTTGGATGTACATACCCTCAAATTAAACCTGAGAGTGTGCACTGCACTTTCAGCCCATATCCATTATATAACTATAGCTTGAATATGTTTTGGTAAATACCTGAAAAAACTAAAATTGTGCCTGTGTGCCTCTCTCTTTCTCTTTCTTTCTTTTCTCACAAAAGTGTGTACACCCCTCACATTTTTGTAAATATTTTATTCTATCTTTTCATGTGACAACACTGAAGAAATGACACTTTGCTACAATGTAAAGTAGTGAGTGTACAGCTTCTATAATAGTGTAAATTTGCTGTCCCCTCAAAATAACTCAACACACAGCCATTAATGTCTAAACTGCTGGCAACAAAAGTGAGTACACCCCTAAGTGAAAATGTCCAAATTGGGTCCAGAGCGTCAATATTTTGTGTGGCCACCATTATTTTCCAGCACTGCCTTAACCCTCTTGGGCATGGAGTTCACCAGAGCTTCACAGGTTGCCACTGGAGTCCTCTTCCACTCCTCCATGAGGACATCACGGAGGTGGTGGATGTTAGAGACCTTGCGCTCCTCCACCCTCCATTTGAGGATGCCCCACAGATGATCAATAGGTTTAGGTCTGGAGACATGCTTGGCAAGTCCATCACCTTTACCCTCAGCTTCTTTAGCAAGGCAGTGGTCATCTTGGAGGTGTGTTTGGGGTCGTTATCATGTTGGAATACTGCCCTGCGGCCCAGTCTCTGAAGGGAGGGGATCATGTTCTGCTTCAGTATGTCACAGTACATGTTGGCATTCATGGTTCCCTCAATGAACTGTAGCTCCCCAGTGCCGGCAGCACTCATGCAGCCCCAGACCATGACACTCCCACCACCATGCTTGACTGTAGGCAAGACACACTTGTCTTTGTACTCCTCACCTGGTTGCCACCACACACACGCTTGACACCATCTGAACCAAATAAGTTTA
This sequence comes from Lithobates septentrionalis, assembly GCA_037952835.1. Taxonomy (NCBI): domain Eukaryota; kingdom Metazoa; phylum Chordata; class Amphibia; order Anura; family Ranidae; genus Lithobates; species Lithobates septentrionalis. The sequence goes on from JBBDGP010003501.1 coordinate 65,633, forward strand.
TCTTGGTCTCATCAGACCACAGGACATGGTTCTAGTAATCCATGTCCTTAGTCTGCTTGTCTTCAGCAAACTGCAGGCTTTCTTGTGTATCATCTTTAGAAGAGGCTTCCTTCTGGGATGACAGCCATGCAGACCAATTTGATGCAGTGTGCGGCGTATGGTCTGAGCACTGACAGGCTGACCCCCCCACCCCTCCAACCTCTGCAGCATTGCTGGCAGCACTCATACATCTATTTCCCAAAGACAACCTCTGGATATGACGCTGAGCATGTGCACTCAACTTCTTTGGTCGACCATGGCGAGGCCTGTTCTGAGTGGAATCTGTCCTGTTAAACCACTGTATGGTCTTGGCCACAGTGCTGCAGCTCAGTTTCATGGTCTTGGCAATCTTCTTATAGCCTAGGCCATCTTTATGTAGAGCAACAATTCTTTTTTCCAGATCCTCAGGGTTTGTTTGCCATGAGGTGCCATGTTGAACTTCCAGTGACCAGTATGAGAGAGTGAGAGCGATAACACCAAATTTAACACACCTGCTCCCCATTCACACCTGAGACCTTCTAACACTAATGGGTCACATGACACCAGGGAGGGAAAATGGCTAATTGGGCCCAATTTGGACATTTCCACTTAGGGGTGTACTCACTTTTGTTGCCAGCGGTTTAGCCATTAATGGCTGTGTGTTGAGTCATTTTGAGGGGACAGCAAATTTACGCTGTTATACAAGCTGTACACTCACTACTTTACATTGTAGAAAAGTGTCATTTCTTCAGTGTTGTCACATGAAAAGATAGAATAAAATATTTACAACAATGTGAGGGGTTTACTCACTTTTGTGAGATACTATATATATATATATATATATATATATATATATATATATATATATATAATTTTCTTTGATTTAGAAAAATTACTATTTATCTCAGAAACCTTACAGAGGAAAGGGGATTATTAATTATGTATGAAAAAAAGATTTCCTATTAGTAAATGAAAGGATTCTTTACAGTAAAAGCTACTTTTGGTGGAAGGGGTCTTTTACAGCTACATTATGTCTGGCAGAGAGAGCATAGTATTAGAGGATAAAACATGCAGGGGACCGGGGTCACCATCAGTTGCGCAGGTGCTTAATGCAATTTTAGTAAAAGCACAAATGTTAATAATCTGTATTGACATCTGCGATCACCACAGAAATAAACAGTTCTCTGCGGAGACACCATTCCAAAGTGCTTAACACAAATCAGCGGGTGTTTTTATTGCCCAGACAGTCCCCTGAGCACACCGCGCTGTATACTGCAGAGACCAGCATCGTCTGGAAAACCTGAAGTCTGATTAGTGATGTGCAAAATAATTCTGAAAAACCAGATGGATCGGGGAATCTGAGAATTGCACATTTTTCTAAATCTATGTGCGACAGTCTGCAGACAATCATGGAATTCATTAATCACAGATTATCTCTTTCCACACTCAATGTATTTAAAGTTACATTTATTACAGAGCTGCAATTACACATAATGCATTGCATTTTAGTCCCAGGAGCTAGCAATCTCTTACCGGTGACAATGTACTGAAGGTTTCATTTATTTGAAATAAAAAAGATACATTTTTGATGCACTACTTCATTTGTTTGGTTAGGATTTTTTCCCCAGAATTTTTTGCTTTTTTTTTTACTAACCGTAGTTTTCAAACCAGTTCCAGAGTCAGCCTTAAACGTATTTTTTTTTAAATGAGGTTTCTCTGGCTATACCAGGCTGGGTACAAGAACTGGCAATCTATTTCCTCATATCATTGTAGGCCGCAAGTGTAGAAAGGTTGACATGGATAATCCACAAATCTGACATCACGGAACAAACCCAGACACCCTCCTTACTAAGCAACTACCGGCATCAAACTCACCACAAACTACACCAAAGCCAATGACAACATCAAACCCACCACCAACATCAAACCCACCACTGCCAATACTGAAACCAACAAAACCAAATCCATCAGTGCCAACACCAAATCCACCACCATCTTAAAATCCACCACCATCTTAAAATCCACCACTGCCAACACCAAACCCACCACTACCGTACAACAAACTCACCACTGTCAACACCAAACTCCCCATAGAATATACCAAAACCAACAACATCAAACCAAACTATCCATCAAACCACCACTACTATCACCAAACCCACCATCACCAACACCAAATCCAACACCATCAAACCCTCCACCACCAACATCAAACCAATCACTGCCAACACTAGACCCACCATTACCAACACCCAACCCAACAACAACAAACCCACCACCATTATCAAACCCACCACTGCCAACGCCAAACCCACCATTGCCAACATCAAACTCACCACGGACTACACCAAACCCACCACTGCCAACATTAAACCCAGCACTGACTACACCAAACCCATCATCACCAACACCAAACCCACCACTGATGAGACCAAACCAAACAACAACAAAAAAACCTACCACCATCATCATACCCACCCCTGCCAACAGCAAACTCACCACCGCCAACATTAAACACAGAAGTGACTACACCAAACCCATCATTGCCAATACCAAACCCATCATCGCCACCACCAAACCCACCACTGAGGAGACCAAACCAAACAGAAAAAACAAACTCACCACCATTATCATACTCACCCCTGCCAACAGCAAACTCACCACTGACTACACCAACCCCACCACAACCAACGTTAAACCCAGCACTGACTACACCAAACTCACCACTGCCAACATCAAACCCACCACCATCATCAAACCCACAACTGCTGACACCAAACTCACCATAAACACTAATCTCAGCACTGCCAACACCAAACTCCCCATAGACTACCCCAAACCTAGCAACAACATCATACCCAGCACCAATATCAAAACCACCATTGCCATCACCAATCCTATCACCATCAACACCAAATCCACAACTGCCAACACCAAATTTCCCACTTTTTGAGTCTGTAGTGTTAGCCATTCGCCGATGCTAATTTTATCTATAACTACACAATGCTGTCCTTCTCCCCAGAGGCAGGATGGCCAAATCCACCGGTTTATAAGAGAAGTGAACACAACAAATCGGGCCTGTGTCTTGTGGGACCTGGAGGAAGACACAGATTATATAATCCAGGTGCAGTCCATCGGTTTGTACAGCGAGAGTCAAGCCAGTAAGCGAGTCCATTTCCGAACCCTGAAAGAAACAGATCGACTGCCATCAAACAGCTCTAACCAAGGTATGTGAAGGTCTTTTTCTACTGGACTAACTTAACTTATTACTGTTATATCGGCCTCATTGATATATTGCAGCCTCTTCGAACCTTTTTTACCCCAGAGGAATTCCCTTGGGTTCCATGAAAACCCGATTGAGAATGGCTGCTGTATCATATTTTCTTAGGGGGCCACAAGGCCTACTCTACCTTCCTGCCTACACTAATTGACCTACTGTATGTACTGCCCTGTACTGCTTCTACTATCTGCTGCCCACATCTCTATCACGTCTTGGCCATGTCCATTTCTACCCCCTTGTAACACCATTTCTTTAACCTCCTGCTCACACCACTTCACCTACCTACTGCCTATACCGCTTCTCCTATCTACAGCCTACATCTCTCTATCATCTCCCACACATACCACTTCTCCTGCCTACTGCTCCTGCCAATCTCTGCACTTGCTCACACCACTTCTCCTATCTATTCTTCATTCTGGTTCCCCTATTTACTGCCGCCATCCCTCTCTATCACCTACAGTCCACACCACTTCTCCTACCACCTCCCCACATCATCTCTCCTACTACTGCCCACACCCCTCTCTATCACCTACTGTCCACACCATTTCTCCTACCACCTGCCCACATCACCTCTATTACCTACTGCCCAAACCCGTCTCTACCTACTGCCCCCCCCCCCCACACTCTCTATCACCTAATGTCCACACCACTTCTACCACCTGCCCACATCACCTCTATTATCTACTGCCCACACTCATCTCTATCACCTACTGCCCACACCACTTCTACTACCTGCTCATATCACCTCTCCTACCTACTGCCCACACCCCTCTCTATCACCTAGTGCCCACACCACTTCTCCTAGCACTTTCCCACATCACCTCTATTACCTACTGCCCAAACCCATCTCTACCTACTTCCATCCACTCTCTATCACCTACTGTCCACAGCACTTCTCCCACCACCTGCCCACATCATCACTCCTACTACTGCCCACACCCCTCTCTATCACCTACTGTCCACACCATTTCTCCTAACACCTGCCCACATCACCTCTCCTACCTACTGCCCACACCCATCACTATCACCTACTGCCCAATCCACTTCTACCACCTGCTCCTATCACCTCTCCTACCTACTGCCCACACCCCTCTCTATCACATACTGCCCACACCACTTCTCCTAGCACCTGCCCACGTCACCTCTATTACCTACTGCCCAAACCCATCTCTACCTACTCCCCCCTCCCCTCTTTCACCTACTGTCCACACCACTTCTCCTAGCACCTGCCCACATCACCTCTATTATCTACTGCCCAAACCCATCTCTACCTACTGCCCCCCCACTCTCTATCACCTACTGTCCACACCTCTTCTCCTACCACCTTCCCACATCACCTCTCCTACCTACTGCCCACCCCCCTTTCTATCACCTATCGGAGTTGAAGCACTTAGAAGATGGAAAAGAGAACTATTATGCTGTTCTTCAGGAGCCCCTTCCCCACCTTAATTGTTACTTGTGTTTTCCTCTGGGAAATCCCCTCTGTGCCTTTCACTCCTTCACAGGTTACCCATGGAACATCCTCTTTTATCTGTATAATTGCATTTTTATTATGGCCTCTTCAGTTACATAATTAGGTCCTATATATGCACTCAGCTACTTGCTGCTCCAAGAGGAATGAGTGTTTGAATGTCCTCTGTCTGCTGTGAAATACTAGGGCTGTCCATTTTAAAGGATATGCAGCACTGACCCCTGACCCTGCCATGGCCCACCTTCACAATCTGCCATGGATATTCCAGCACCTCAGGAAGGCTTTCACCTTGCCCCTCAAAGCAGGCCATCAAACCTGGCCAGGAACCTTCAATGGTATCTCTAAGTGCCTTTTTAAAGGTGACCTTGGTACAATGAGTGTAATACTGTAGAATTCTGTAGTTTACATATTTTCACTTCTATGAACAGTGACTTGTCTAATAATCACTGTATGTGTAACATGTCTATCTGTGTCCAAGCAGGAGACATCACTGTGCAAGGAGTGGACAAGGAGCGGCAGCTAGAGACTGGCGAGATCATCATTATTGTGGCCGTTCTGCTCATGTGGGCAGGTGAGTCACCATTACCTATAGATACCATGCTGAACATGTCCCCCATCATCTATGGATGATATGATGAGTGTGTTTCCTCTTACATCACATAAAGATTATGTATTGCATATGCATTCTGGATCACCTATAGACAATGTGCTGAGTCTGTATCCCCTTTATCACTTCAAGATGACACACGACAAGCACTTGTCTGCTAACCTATATAGTCTATTTTTTGTGTCCCCACCATCACATCACCTGTAGATCATATGATGAATTCCCACCGATTTACCTGAAGATTATAATAATCACCTATATTTTATGTACTGGGTATGTCTTCCCAAGAATCTAAGAATTAAATGCTGGCCCTCCCCCTCTCTAGTTATTTGTACATAATAAGTGATATCTCCAATTCACCCAAACAATACATACTAGTTATGTCTTCCATGTATCACCTGTAAACTACAGTACATAGGGAGAATGTCTTTCCCCAGTCCAATAAAGATTATATAAGGTTTGATGGCCTCTTCTCCTGACTACTTCTGGTCACAGCACCAAACTTAGGAAACTCTTGGAACTTGGGGGCCTGTAGACTCTTGACATTATGGATTTTTGAGCTGTAGACCATTGAACATAACATTTGGGGCTTGTAGACTCTTAAATGTGAGATTTTTGTCTAGTAGACTCGTGAATGTGGGATTTTTGACTAGTAGACTCGTCTTGAATGTGAGATTTTGGACTAGTAGACTCTTAAATGTGGGATTTTTTTTTTGGCCTGTAGACCCTTGAATGTGGGATTTCTTGCTAGTACTCTTAAATGTGAGATTTTTGTCCAGTAGACTCTTGAATGTGGGATTTTTGACTAGTAGACTCTTGAATGTGGGTTTTTTGCAAGTAGACTCTTGAATGTGGGATTTCTTGCTAATACTCTTAAATGTGAGATTTTTGTTCAGTAGACTCTTGAATGTGGGATTTTTATATAGTAGACTCTTGAATATGTTTTTTTTTTTTTTTTGCTAGTAAACTCTTGAATGTGGCATTTTTGACTACTAGACTCTTGAATGTGGGATTTTTGTATAGTAAACTAGTAAAACTAGGAAACTCTTGGAACTTGGGGGCCTGTAGACTCTTGACATTATGGATTTTTGAGCTGTAGACCATTGAACATAACATTTGGGGCTTGTAGACTCTTAAATGTGAGATTTTTGTCTAGTAGACTCGTGAATGTGGGATTTTTGACCTGTAGACTCGTCTTGAATGTGAGATTTTTGACTAGTAGACTCTTAAATGTGGGATTTTTTTTTGGCCTGTAGACCCTTGAATGTGGGATTTCTTGCTAGTACTCTTAAATGTGAGATTTTTATCCAGTAGACTCTTGAATGTGGGATTTTTGACTAGTAGACTCTTGAATGTGGGTTTTTTTGCAAGTAGACTCTTGAATGTGGGATTTCTTGCTAATACTCTTAAATGTGAGATTTTTGTTCAGTAGACTCTTGAATGTGGGATTTTTATATAGTAGACTCTTGAATGTGTTTTTTTTGCTAGTAAACTCTTGAATGTGGCATTTTTGACTAGTAGACTCTTGAATGTGGGATTTTTGTATAGTAAACTAGTAAAACTAGGAAACTCTTGGAACTTGGGGGCCTGTACACTCTTGAAATTATGGATAGCATTTGGGGCTTGTAGACTCTTAGATGTGGGATTTTTGTATAGTAAACTCTTGAATGTGGGATTTTTGACCTGTAGACTCACGAATGTGGGATTTTTGACCTGTAAACTCTTTTGAATGTGGGATTTTTTGTATAGTAAACTAGTAAACAGGATTTTGGGGCACCCTGCTAATTTACCATTTGATCCCTTGGTTTGAAATTGTACTATGTTTTGTCCCTAGCCCCAGCCAGTGTAGGTGCTATTTATTTGTACAATCCAGTGTACCTCTGTTAGCGCTGATAACGAGGGTTCTGCCCTGGAAACAGGAAAGCTGTGCTCCATGCGTATGTGCACTCCCTGCCTACCTCACTTGGATTATGTTTGCTGGAATATTGATGTGCCTTATTATACTTAGGATTGTGAGTATATAATATTTTACGTAACATTTGGACTAAAATTGTTTTATGGTATTGTGCAAGGCTGGTGTGCCCTCTTTTTGTGTTTTCATATGGGATTATTATGGCTTGTAGACTTGTGAATATGGGGTTTGTTGGCATGTAGACTCTTGAATGTGGGATTTTTGGCCCGTAGATACTTGAAACTGAACTCCAGACATTCAGCTACTTTGTAAAATGTGCTGGATTACTAGGGGTAAAGCCGAACAAGGTGCATGCCACCCCATGGACTTATCCTTTTAATTTACGGTTTACATTTTTAATTGTTGCTATGCTTACATCTCTCCAAAGCTGGGCCCTCTGGTTTCAGCTCCTGAGGCTGCTGAGTTGCATGCAGCTTCTGTGCCCATTGCTCCCCTCCTCCTGTTCAATCACAGAGCACTTTGTATTAAGTGAACTCATTCACAAAATACAAAGGCTTTTGTGAATGAACACAGAAGGGGCAAGGAAAGATGCTGTGAGTAGGAAAAAAGACAGCATCTATCCTGCCATAGCTCTGGGAGTGTAGTGATAGCTGTACTCCCAGATCTCAGTAAAACTGTAAATAAAAGAGATAGGTCCTTGAGGTTGCATGCACCATTATGGACTTAACTCATAACATGCCAGCACATTTTACAAAGTGGCTGAATTCCTTGACATCAGCTTTAAATGTGGGATTTTTGGCCTGTAGACTCTTGAATATGGGTTTTTTTTTGGCCCATAAAATCATGAATATGGGTTTTGTTTCGCCTGTAGACTCCTGCATGTGGGATTTGGAGCCTGTAGACTTTTGAACATGGGATTCTTGGCTTGTAGACTCTTGAATATGAGATTTGAGGCCTGTAGACTCTTGAATGTTGGATTTTCGGCTTGTAGACTCTTTAATGTAGAATTTTGGCTTGTAGAGACTTGAATGTAGGATTTTTGGCCTGCAGATACTTGAATATGGGATTTTGGCCTGTAGACACCTGAATGTGGGAATTTTGATCTGTAGACTCTTGAATGTGGAATTTTTGGAATGCAGACTCATGAGTATGGGATTTTTTTTTTTGGTCTGTAGATTCTAGCAAATTGGATTCTTGGCCTGTAGACTTTTGAATGTGGGATTTTTTGCTTGTAGAAATTACACCTCACAGGTCAGATCCTTATCACATGGTCTCTACACAGTCCAGATTCTGTGCTGAATGAGAGGTGAGCCCTTCACTATTACAATGGTTCATCCCGGGGCTTTTATTAAAGTATCAATCAGAAGGGGATTAATACTGGGCCCATTAACGATGGAGAAGGATTTGAGTGTCCTTGCAGCCCAAAGACGCAACACTAGCTTGAGTGCCAATTTGCGCATTCTGCAGCCAACAAGATACTCTCTTTCATTAAAGAAGCATAAACTAAAAGACGTATATCACATATACAAACCATTAGTATGACCTCATCTTAAATATTCAGTTTTGGGCACTGATTCACAGAAATTATTTTTTTGGAACTGAAAATGGTGCAGAGACTAAATAAATATTAGAGCATAGATGAGTAATGACTGACTGTACTGGATATGCAGTATTCACCTCTGAGAAGAGGCAGTATGGGAAATATATGGGAATATAAATGGTTCATACTGAAGATTAGGTGGAACTATATTAACTTTATGGTGACCACAAAAGACACCCCCTTGCAGCTGGAAGAAAAGAGACTCAAATAGTCTTCCACATTCAATTTCTAACAGATGAAATAAAAGCACATACCTTCGGGCTTTCCTCAAAGAACAAAATGTATGCACAATGATAAACTACAAAAGGAAATGTTGCTTTGGAGTATTGATCATTGGGTATCAGTAAAAATCCTCTTCCTGCTAAAGCAAGGGTTTTTCCTTTCTCTAGATCTCCATGAGTTTGTGATTTTATTTAATTCCGAATAGTATAGGCTTTATTGGCCATGGTCTGCTACCCTTCCTAACACTCTCTGTCTTGTTGTATAGCGGTCATCGCTCTGTTCTGCCGCCAGTATGACATCATTAAAGACAACGACTCCAACAATAACAAGGAAAAGGCCAAACCATCCTCGGAGCAGAGCACCCCTGAGCGGCAGACGGGAGGGTTACTGCGAAAGGTAGGTTCTTCACAGTATGGTCGACATAATGGAAGATTTTTCTGCGTTGTCTCTTTCATGCAACCAGATTCTTCATTTGTAAGTGTCTAATGCAATTTATAGAAAAAATTGGGGAATATTATTGGTTACTAGACCAGCAGATTGATTGCAATGCATTTTGTCTGTATTTACACTGGTTTATGTGTTTCTTTTAGAAGAAGGCTCCGTCTGTCAACATTATTGAGGTATAGTGCTCATCCAGTGGCCTGTCCATGACCCAGGTTCTGCACAGAGCATCTTGGGCCTTTTGGATGAAATGCACAAAGCCAGATAAAGGACTGTAGACTTCTTTTAAGCAATACCACTGGAACTCCGCACCTGCGGAGATTCTCAAGGGCTCATCTCGTCCACTGTATCATCTCACCAGCCATGGGACAAATTTCTGCCCTGGCCTAAAGACCTAGAGATGTCCACCTCCACCATATCAGACAGGATGTACCAGCAGATGGTCAGTGCGGGCACATGCATTGGTCATATATGTACTCTATCATGGCATGATTTGAAACCACGCATCATGGTTGGAGCTCATTCACTGACCACAAGACAATGAGTGGGGAGATAATTCTCGGATCTTTAGCCATTCTACCACCCAACATTCAAGATAATGGAGAGTGTCTTTGGTTCTCACTTTAACTTTTAGGCTGGAATAGCGGTTCTTAACCTGTTGGTCCTGACCTGAAACATTGGGACATCATGATCTTTATGGTGCACCTTTGTTCACATTCTTAACAACACTTAGTGCCAAATATTCAACTATCATGAAATTATTACTGTATGTTATTTTCTAAAAAGTATTGCATTGTTTATGTACTTTCTTGTTTTATTAGCATTTATTAGGTTATGGTGGTAAACTTATCCAAAGGAAACAGGTTATCCGGTCCAACCTAATCCATAGACCAAAAAAAACTCCTAGACTTCGTCAGGGTCCTGGCCCTGGAAGATTAAGAATTACTTTCTCTGGATGAGGATGAATCCATTTTCCTCTTAGATGGGTTGACTCCTTGATAGCATTAGGCTAACATCTTTCTGAAGAATGGGGAGGAGCGCCTATGATCAGATTGGATGGTGGCCAAGTCTTCAATCTGCAGTTTATTGTAAAGTAAGGTTGAATTTAATTTCCTCTACTATCAATGAGGACTTTAGTTAAATTCACACATGGTTAAAAATGAAAAAAAATGATTCATTCTCATCCACAGTGGAATATAATAATGGGTGAGTTTCCACCAGAGTAAATAGAAGGTTTGATTGGGCATTAATGTTGGATCACTGGCAGTAGTGTTGCAGCACTTTGTCTTTCATCAGCGGTGTCATTTTGTACCTGTAACAAGGTCTAGATGCTTCATATAGTCTAGTTATCTTACTGCCAGTGCTCATTATTTGTACAGTACAGGGCTGCACTGCAATGGCCAGCAAGGCCAGAGTTAGACTACCAATGGGCCCCTGGCTACCTGCCGCTTTAGTGCTTAATTCGTTTTCAGTGCCTTTTTAAGTTCTCATACTGTTTTTGTGAGACAGATTACACAGTGATGGGGATGATTCAATGTGCTTTGAGTGCAGTTAAGATATGTTTTCTGTATAGTATTATCCTGGATTATTCCCCTTAAACTGAGCTATACAGGAGATACTGGAGCCTAGAAGGTGGGGAAGAGCTGGGGCAGACATAGAATATGCCTGAGGGATAAGAAGCCCCCAGTTTGGGGCCAATTCAATCAGGTTGGAGCAAAGTAACAGAGAGAGAAGGTCCAGCAGTCACCAAAGAAGCCAAGTTGGATTTAACCTTGTATATTATGCAGACTTGGTTGATATGGTCAGCAGCTACACCTTTGTTCCAGCTTTTGTAAATTGGATCCCTCTGGGTTGGCTGGCTGCTCCAGCAATCACCTAATTTCTGGATGGAGGCTGAGCATTATGATAATTATGGGTGGAAGGAATATGGGATAGCATTAATCTGTGTCTGAGCACAGATGGGTGGTGTTGCACGTCTTGGACATCTATGACTTGATGTGCAGCAGGATAGTCTGATCTCTACCAGATGATGGGAACCGATAATTTGATATGCGCAGTGGTGGTAGGGATGATGTAGCCTGGGCTGATCAGTATCTCCCGGGGCTCCTCAGCAGTCAGCCTATCGTAATTTTACTGTGCCGTTTATCTGTGCTTACAGTCAAGCTCAGGTCCTGCCACCTATGAGATCCAGTTCCAGTTGGAGATGGTCTGTTATTATAATCTTTGTGGAACATAGAAGGGAGAAGTTCATTCTCTCAGTATGGTGGTTCATTTAAGGTCAGTAATGTTCTCTTCTGAAGATTGACCAGAGAAGCAAATATGTACACTTAATCTCTGTGTATATATCATGAAGAAAGATGGTAAAAACAATGCCGCAATCTCCAATAAAGGGACCTCTCTGCTGTTTTCAAATTATAGGTAAAACACTGCCGTCTAACATCTGGCCCAAAGAGCTAGCAATCCACTTGAATGACACTGCCATCTTACACAAAATGCAGTCCTGGGTTGTAGCCGGAGTGGAATTTACACTCTAAAGTACTTTACTAAAGTCTTCTGACCACTATAGTCTTAGAGGCATTGGCCCAACTGGTTTCACCCTACAGAAGAGATCTGAGGACTTTTTTTATTTTAAAAGACTAAATAATTGTTTCAAATTTGGCACCAGTTGCTGGATGCAAAAAAGTAGTAAAAATTTGAGGTTGATTTATTCAGTGCCCTCTGCTGACAGTAATGGATTACACCAGAATTTGGGGGGGTCTTAAATTTTCAGAAGAGATAAATAACTACATTCACAGGAACAATGATAATCCTCACACCAATCACAAACTTGACCTACAGTCACTCCCAGATAAAAAACAAATATACTGGTAATCTCAATTCCTTAAATGTACTAATGAGGAATTGAGTCAGAAAATCTTAATAAACTGGTAGAAAACATTTACATTTCCCAACAAAATAGCACCTTTATTAAAAGTTCACAGTATCTTGTCCTGGATGTTCTTCAGGTCTACCAGTATGGACTAACTGGTTCTCTTCTAGAACCCCTAGGTCCTTCGCCTGGGGTCTCCACGATGGAGAGGGCTCTAGATACTCTAGAAGGGTCATTAGACCCCACTCACGGTCAGTTTTAAGCCCTGATCAAGGTGATAGATCAAAACACTGGAGAGCCTGGATCTGCGGTATGGAAGGTCCCATAGAGCTGGTAGGCAACTTTCTCGTAATTCAAGTCAGATCTGTTTTCAGGACCAAAATCTATTTTTATATGTTTTTGTTATTACATTGCCTTAACACAATAACTAGCGTAACCAACGGCTCCTTTGTTAGAATGGTTGTGTCTGTGCCTTCAATACGGTCCTTCCTTGCCAACCAGCCACAGAAGCTCCAGCCTTGCATGAAATGGCGTACAGAGAATATTCTTGGGCCTAGGTTTCCCATCACCTGGCTGGATCAGCTGTACCTGATTGGTGGGGAGGTGACCGCCACTTGAAAGGACGAGGGATAACATGTTACTGTCAGAGGCATCGGGGTCCAAAATGAGAGTAAACAAGGGAAATTTTTCCACCTTCTTCAGGCACACTGTCCACAAAGCCACACGAAAAATGTCATCAGTTAGTGATGTCATTCACAGCATGTTTCGCTCACAGACTGAGATGCATGAAGAATGTACGACTAAAATCACAGGAAGACTCCTGAGTATGTTTAATCTCTCATGTTCCATGCCCACATTTACCCTCTTTCCTTTGACGCCCCTCCAGGATACCCAGCACAGAACGTCCCAGCAAATGGTTTTACAGGAAAGGGGAACCTGGTGGCATTTCGGGGGCCACAGTCTAGTAACTGATGGAATTTGGGTGTCGTGAAGATTTTACAGGTTATGTGTAGCGCTTCACACTGACCAGAATCGGCCCTGGGCATTGTAAAGCTGGTGCTCCTGTGTATGTCCACAATGCTGTGCCAGGCTGCCATTAATAAACAGTATTATCATCTAACAAATGGGGAGAGCCTCTTCCTTTTACCTGTGTACTGTGCCATGTCAGTGGACATACGGGAGAGCCTGTGACCCATCACTGCATGTTCCAGCATCTAACAGCATCTCCTTGTCCTGTCCCTGTACATACGAGTAGCATGTTGTTGCTGTGTCCTGTATATGATTTGTATAAAGTTGTATAGCTGTGCATTATACTGTATATAGATGCCATTTAATCCTATATTATTGCACCATAACAATCGCAAGTCTTCCAGTAATGAAGCAACAGAGCATTTGTACTGACACCCTTCATGGCGGACACATGCTCTAAGCATGACGCTGAAAACGTCACATGTTCCAGTGAGATATGCAGATGTTCTAATGTATGTTGTTTATTCACTTTGTCTGTATGGCATTGGGAATGTTTTTGTTGGCCATGTTCTGTACTATGACTTTTTTCTTCATGTAGAAATGTATCAAACATCTCTGTAACCTTCAGTGTGTTCCCATATCCATTTTTCATGAACTAATGAACTCAAATTCTGTTTATATTCTACATTTTAACCTTTTACTTAAATACCGCCTTCCCCCTGCCATCTTTATACATCAGTCATGTCCTTCCATGCCATTCCGCCATCTCATCACCTACATGCCACTTCATTCCACAGAACCGCAATCCTGTTATCAGCAGTTGTGTCATTTTGTTATTTTTTTCCTCTCTTTTGCTTCTCAAAGGTCCTTATATGTTTCAAAAAGAGATGCAGAGAATTATTTTTACATATCCATGCAAATAATAATCTGCTCTTCCCTGCTAATGACCCTGTACATACCTTCAAAGACCCATCACCTGTAATTTCATTACAGTCTTTATTTACTCAACGTTTTGTTCCAAATCAATCCTCCTACATTCCCTCCAATTCCAAAATAAACTTTAGGTAGATAAACTTTCTTCATCTATTCAGTTTTCTTCATCATCACGAAGGGTACCAGGCCATCCTTCTAAATTCATAAGTTTGACTAAACCTAAACCCTTCAATGTTCCCAGCATCCATAGAACCATCACAAGCTTCTAGATTCTCATCATCTATATTTCAATACCAGCCATCAACAATCCCATAATTCATAGGTTAATTTCAAGCTTACACATTCCTACCCTTTATAGTTCCACTGTAATCCTCCTCATTCCCACTATTCATAGTTCCATATCAAGCTTCCACATTCCCATCATCCATAGTTCCACTTCAAGCATTAATGTTGCCATTGACCATAGTTCCATACCAACCTTTACATTTTCTCATCATCCATGGTTCCATACCAAGCTTTCAGATTCACAATCACTCAAAGTTCCACTCCAAGCTTCCACCTTCCCATCATCTATAGCAGCATTCTAAGCTTCCACCTTCCCTTTCACACCAAACCTCCACCCTCCCATCATCCATAGTTCAATGTTCACATCATCTGTAGTCCCATGCAAAGCTTGCACGTTCCAATAAAACTTCTACTTTCTCATCATTTATAGTTTCATTCCAAGCTTCTGCCTTTCCATCACCAATAGAACTACAAATGATGGAAACTTGGTGTGGAACTTTTGATGATGGGAACAGGGAAACCTGAAATGGAACTATGGATGATCATCCATAGATCCATACCAAGCTTCAAGTATCCATAGTTTGGTATAAAACTACGGATGATGGGAAGGTGGAAACTTGAAATGGAGCTAGGGACGATGGAAAGGTTGAAACTTGGTATGGAACTATGCATGAGCATCCATAGTTCCATTTCAGGTTTTCATGTTCCCATCATCAATGGTTCCATACCAAGCTTCCATCATTTGTAGTTCCATATCAAGTTTCCACCTTCCTATCATCTATAGTTTCATAACAAGCATTCATCTTCTCATCATTTGTAGCTACATAGTTGGTAAGGCTGAAGAAAGACAACAGTCCATCCAGTTCAACCTAGTTCATTACCAAGCTCCCACCATCCCATCATCTGTAGTTCCATACTAATACCTTACCTTACCATCATCCTTAGTTCCATACCAAGCTCCCACCTTCTTATCATGTGTAGTTCCATATTAAACGTCCATCTTTCCACCATCTTTAGTTCATACTGCACTTCAATATTCCCCCAATCTGTCCCCCCATATCAAGCTTTCTTCCCTTGTCTGATCTCCCTTAAATCCATACCAGTGTTACTCATTGTAATCTGAAACTCAATCCCGACCACTGTACTCTTCCTGACGATAAGTTCTACCTCTGGTTTTCTCCCCATTCATCCTCTAATGGGCCACATAACTTTTGTTTTTCAGTCTTATTCATCTATTTCTTCCTTGTCAGGTTTATTCTGATTGTTTTTTATTTTTCGTCTCCTTTCTGTTCATGCCATCTTCAGTCGCTTTCTTTGTGTCTGTTCTTCTGCCTTTATGTTTTTAATGGAACGGCCAAATGTCCGATGTTGAAACTTTGCCCTTTTCTGTGTTACTTTTGCCTCTTTGTTATGCTCTATGATACAATAATGTCAGACTGTTGTCTTATAAACCGAACAACATTTTACATAGCTTGTGTGTAGAATTTGTTGTCCTGTCATACACTAGTCACACACACATTGCTTCTAAACACTGCACCCTCCTGGCTTCTCTCCCCACGTCTCACTAAAGCTGGAACCCCCAGTGTGGTGAACTGAAGGATGTGTCCAGGGATGCCATGTTCCACACAACAGGTTGGCTGTAATCGTATCATAAGCGACCATTATGCCTTATTTTGGCATAACGATGCAAGAGTATGAATAAATGCCATTATACACACCAAAGAATGTTTCTGCGAGAGTGTTCACAGAAGAATTGACCACACCAGACAGACCACATCATGGGGACATACAAGGAACCTTGTGATGACCACACATGCTGTTTACTGTTCAACCACCATATCTTCCAGAACCAAAAACTGGCTGATTGCTGGGAGATCTGGCTTTTAACAACAAAAATCACATTAAAGTGGATCTGTCATTTGACAATGTTGTATAAAGAAGCATCATAAGATTCTATTGAATGGATGTTCCACATTGGCGTGGCCCAGAAGCAACAAGGGTGCCTCTGAATTTGTGGTTGAGGGATCTGCACTGCATTGTGGGTTGCATGGAAGCAAGTCAGTATTTGCATACCAAGCCAAGGTGTCTCCTCATGATGGAGTTTCCGCAGAACAAAGGGGTGTGCCATTACAGTGCAGATCCAGCTGTATGCCTACAATTGCTCATTTATACAACACTTCCTAGGGACAGGTTCACTTTAGAAAAACATTCCAATAAAATATTAAACAGTTATGGCAGTACCTCCCATGCCTCTAACCAGCTTTCTCCTTCTGTGCACTGATATATGAGACTTCCATTTTCTGAATTTGTACTTCTTTCTCTACAAGTCACAACACTGCCACTAGAATTGCTACCATTCTTGTGACACCCAGTGCATGAAATATGTTGCTGTTACAGCTAAAGGTAGGGGGCTTTATCACTTTTTTCCCCCTCCCTCTGTCATTCCACCAGACACACCCACTCAGCCTGATATGTCAGAAGGCTTTAAAGGGTACTTGTCAGAAAAGCCATTACATGTCACAGCCAGGGCTTCCACCTAGCACTGGCGGTTGACTCCAGGAAGAGGTCCAGGACAGAGCCCATCTCTGCAGTGTAACACAGGTATGGCTGTCTGGGAACTATTACTGTTACTGGATGTTAGGATAGGGCAGCAGTTATTACAGGGTCTCTTCATCACACCTGTAGGAGGTGCTGCCTGTCCTCCAAAATTAAAGTGCAATATCAGCACTGTCCTGGAATCTTGTTGGTCCATGAAAGGAGGAACCAGGAGGAACTGAAATGTCACAGATAGGAGCTTGGTATGGAACTGCGAATAATGAGAAGGTGGAAGCTTGGTATGAAACTATTGATGATGGGAAGGTGAAAGCTTGGAATGAAACTATGGAGGGGAAGGTGGAAGCTTGGTATCAAACTATGGATGATGGGATGTAGGCATGCACAATTCGTTTCGTTCTGAATTAGTTTTTTAACGAATTTCGACAAATTTGTTAATTCGGAAATATCCGAATTAACGAAAACCCGTTTAAGTAATTTTTCCGAATATTCGTAAATTCGAAAAATTTGTACATTTGTAATTTACGAAAGTGAATTAGTGAATTAGTGAATTTACAAATTTACAAATTTGTAAATTTGTAAATTCGGAAATCTGAAATAATAATTGACTAATAATAATTTAAATATTACTAGTAACTATTAAATTATAGGTATTGTAATTTCCTTTCAAATTTGGCTATTAGTGAACGTAACACTTACAAATTTATCCGAAGTTTTGAATGATCCAAAATAACGAATGCCATATCCAAACGAGTGGAGCGTAATGAAGTAATAATAATAAATAACAATAATAGTAATAAAAACATTTTATTATTATTATTTATTATTAATTTGTTCCGTTCCATTTGTTTAGATGCAGCATTCATTTTGGATAATTCGTAACTTCGGATAAATTCGTATTTGTTACATTCACTGACAGTCAAATTTGAAAGGAAATAACAATACCTATAATTTAATAGTTAGTTACTATTTGAGATTTTTGAATTTGCGGGTTTTTGGATCTTCAAATTTCGAATTTACAAATTTCCGAATCTTCTAATTTACAAATGTACGATTTTACGAATTTACAAATGTACGAATGTAATAATGTACGAATTCACGAATGTACGAATTCATGAATGTACGAATTCACGAATGTACGAATTCACGAATGAACGAATTTACAAATGTACGAATGTACGAATGAACGAATTTTCGAATGTACGAACTTACGAATGTACGAATTTACGAATTGCGATCATAACGAATGACCTGAAAAACGAAAAAAAAAAAAATAAACTAATAAAACGAAAACAAAAATGAACAAATTTTTTGGCTGTGTACATGTCTAATGGGAAGCTGGAAGCTTAGCACGAAACTAAGGGGGATGGGAAGGTGGAAGCTTGGTATGAAACTTTGGATGATAGGAAGTTGGAAGCTTAGTATGGAACTATTGATGATGGGAATTTGGAGGCTTAGTATGGAACTATTGATGATGGGAACATGGAAGCTTAGTATGGAACTATGGATGACCATCCATAGTTCCATGCTAGGCTTCAACCTTCCCATTGTCCATAACTCCAGCTTCAAGGTTCCACCTTCCCATGCATAGTAGCCTGCTTTCACCCCTACAATGCTGTAGTCCACATTGAATATCAGCTGGTGTGTACAGGAGAATGGTGTAACTTGGTGAATGGATGAATGGCGTACACATAGAAAGGTTTTAAAAACAAAGCCATTGTTCAGTGTGAAATTCAGAAGCACTGCAGGCATGCTAAAGCCATCGGTTCACTAGGTCAACCCTAAAACACTGAAACATGCCAGTGCTGACTTTTTAAAGGTGCAGTTCCAGGGCCTTCACTCCCATCATTTCTCACTAGCTAGTGAGTGATGGACCTGGGAGAAGAAAGATGCAAGTTAAAAGTTCATACTTCTTATTCAAGCTAAGTGTATTATTAGGTTGTGAAATCTGGCACCACTTCCTATATCTGTGTTGTGTTACTTACCCTCTGAATGTATGCCCATTGCCCAATCAGG
This sequence comes from Lithobates septentrionalis, assembly GCA_037952835.1. Lineage (NCBI taxonomy): Eukaryota > Metazoa > Chordata > Amphibia > Anura > Ranidae > Lithobates > Lithobates septentrionalis. The sequence goes on from JBBDGP010003501.1 coordinate 84,809, forward strand.
TTCCAAGCAGTGGTTGAATATGGGTGCTGTCTATTCCCCAAAGAGGCCCACATGGGTGCTACAAAAGTTGTACACAGTAAGCCAATTGCATTCTACTTAGTAAAGGGCTATTTTGAAGACCTACTCTAGACATACTAGACTATTCTAGAAAGAACTCTAGACATAGTTTTCTTTTAGATGTCTTTGGTCCGGTGATGTCACAGGTGTTTTCCTCCTCCGGTGGTGGAAGGATCCTAAATACTGCAAAGAGGGGCACCACTCAATGGTAATGCCTGTAAAATGCACCTAAACTGTAAAGGTATGAGCTGGCCCTTATTAATGTGGTACCGTTCTCTGTAGCGTCCTCCAGTGAGTCTAGAGTGGGAGTGGAGCCATGACATCCTGGGTTCACAGGAAGTAGCTGGAATGATGAAGAGGAATGGTGCAGGATCACTGGATCAATGAGTCTATGGAGGTAAAGACTGGAGATCCAGAGAGTATAGTAACTCCAGTCATCTTATAAAAGTAACATTGGGAGACCCCCCTCTCCCTATAGGTTTAATGCTCATTTAATCTAGGTCAGCCTTTCTCAACCTTTTTAATATAGAAAAACCCCTGAAATACCTTTAAGGTCTCAGGGAATTTCTGCCAATAATTACTATATCTACAGCTCATTGTGGTCAGTGGAAAGAATACCTTACATTGGTGGTCAGTGGGAAGAATGTCCCTTACATTGGTGATCAGTGGAAAGAATACCTTACATTGGTGGTCAGTGGGAAGAATGTCCCTTACATTGGTGATCAGTGGGAAGCATGCTCCTTACATTGGTGGGCAATGGGAATAAGACCCCTTACACTGGTGGTCAGTGGGAAGAATACCCTTTACATTGGTGGTCAGTGGGAAGAATACCCCTTACATTGGTGGCCAGTGGGAAGAATGCTCCTTACACTGGTGGTCAGTGAGATGAATGCTCCTTACATTGGTGGTCAGTGGGAGGAATGTTCCTTACATTGGTGATCAGTGAGAAGAATGCTCCTTACATTGGTGGTCAGTGAGAAGAATGCTCCTTACATTGGTGATCAGTGGGAAAAATGCCCCTTACATTGGTGGCCAGTGGGAAGAATGCTCCTTACTTTCATAGACAGTGATATACAGTAGCAGCATGCTGGCTGGGGACAGGTTTTTCTTTGGTTATCAGTGGTCCAGAGACCCCAGTGCATTCTGGAAAGACATAGTATTGTGAAGTAGCACCATGTGTACAACCTGCACAGACAAGATTTACACAGGAGACGATTGTTCTCAGTTCAAATATATTTATTGATTTTCTGAGATACAGATAAAATGGGAGACATAAGATTTAATGGGAGTGAACATTAAATATACATTGCAGCATAATTACTGTGGAAATTGAGATACCATCAGTACAATTCAATAGATTGGCAATAAACTAAAATAAATATTTGGACTCGCTCAGGTCTGCCAGTTCCACCAACAAACCATGTCCGATAATCAGGCGGCATTCCCATCTGATCCATAATATCATAGTGACCCAAAAAGTCAACCTGTGCTCCATTTTAAACTACTAAAAAGTCCTTCCCCTAGATTGAACTACTCTGGTTTATAAGCCGGAAAGCCTCTTCCATGCCCCTCTCTGATTTAGTTTCACTTTGCTACTGGGACCTAAACGTCTCCAATATTAAAAAAGTCTCAATTTCATTTTTATTAATGTGTTCTGTTCCCCAGGAAGGCAGACTACATGTAATAATTTGTTCCATCTGCCTATATGCTGTCCAAGGGTAGCCTTAAGGACAGACAAAGTGCCCTTCCTCTCTCCACGCCAATCCGACAATGCAGCTAGCAAGGAGATGGATGTTCTGACAGAGGGTACTTGCCTGAGACAAGCAACTCATGAAGAATTGCAGGGGGAGGAGGGCTTGTCAGCAAAAATGTTCCAGAATAGCAGGAAAGTGCAAGGAGAGGCAAAAAAAGTGACATCCCTAAAAACTGCCATCTCCTTGCTAGCTGTGTTGTCAAACGGCCATGGATGGAGGAGAGGCGCTCTGCCTGACCTCACAGCTAACCTTAGACAGCACCTAGGAAGATGTGACAAAGTCAGGGGCGAAGTGACCATTCGGGCACTCGGGCACTGCATGAGGGCCCCATGCCACTAAGGGGCCCCATTAGGGTTGCCAGCCTCAATAAAACCAGGGACAGTATGTAAAAATCTGAGTTTTTAAAAAAATCCCAAGATTATAGCTGCCCCGCCTCTCCAGTGCCTTTTCAGTGTGTGCTTGTGTATTCTGTGTGTGTATACTGTGTGTGTATATTGTTTGTGTGTGTGTGTACACTGTGTGGCCCCATAATCTATCGCCTGGGGGCCCCATAATCTCCTATTGCCTGGGGGCCCCATATTCTCCTATTGCCCGGGGGCCCCATAACCTTCTCCTATTGCTCAGGGGCCCCATAATCTCCTATTGCCCGGGGACTCCATGAGTTGTCAGTCCGCCCCAGGACAAAGTACTACATGTTATCTATTTCTAACAGAGCAGATTAATAAACATTTAAGTGTGGCTTTTTTAAAGCTGAGCTCTTTCAGCCAAGAAAAATCATCTTTAGTCGACAGAGTTGACAAAGGGTAGAGCTTAGCCACAAGGTCAGCTTCCACCCAGCTTAGATAATTGTGGGGTATTCCTGCGCTATCGTGAACGGGGTTGGGGAGAGAGGAGGAGGGACACCCAATCTCAATAAACACAAGGGAAAAGCAGCATACACCGAATGGGGTACAGCCTGTCCCCAGTTAAAATAAAATGGAGTAAAGTGTGGTGCTGCGCTAATCCCAATGAGATAGGCGCATATTGGTTCTGTGCTCGTGAGCGTCTTATAGTGCACCAAAATAGGCTTTACAAATGTAAATAAAAAGATAACCTCATATGACACATGTGTCCTTATGTGCTGATGGTGTGTATGGTCAAAAAATCGTAATAAATACACAATAAATAATAATAAATATAACGTGCAAAGTGATTAGTGCTTAAACATCACAGTAGCAAACATAAATGTATGGGTGCATATAGCTACGGTAAAAATCGCAGCTGGCTAAAACTATCATCAATCGCCAACTAGCTAAAAACAATATAAATCTACACATACATAAGTGCATATATAGCCAAAGTGCATCCAGTGCAAGTTAAATGTGGCTAAGTGCTTAAAAGTACATAAACATGCATGCAAAACTGCGTGCAAAATATTATCAGGTGCAGTGCTCCTTGCGGCGAAAACCATCAATCAAAAGTCCATAAAACATGTATTGACTTCCGTGCTAAACATGGGTGCTAGACATGGGTGACAGTGGTGGTCAGTCTTCATGCAACAGTGTGCACATTAGTGGGCAGTGGCCCCTTACCTGAAGGTAATGGGGTAATCGCGTTTAGCCAATCAGAGGCATGGCAGCCTTTGTAGAGACACTGGGTATACTCTGTAATGGAGGATGGTGGAAATATGGTCCTATCCTGATCGCTTCTATTGTAGGGGCGTCTGGTCCTTCCAAGTAGTGTCCCGGGGTCACCCAGATAGATTAAGAAAGGAAGCCCACAATAGTGTTATATTGCATGGAAGCGTATCACTTTTATTACAACTTAAAATACAGTACTCACATTAAACATTGAAAACCGGGTGGAGATCCGACGAGCGGCGAGCTCGTAATGCAAATAACAGTCAGAGAGTGCCTGTCCCGTCCCTATGCATGACGTCACGGTCACGTGACTTCTTCAGGGGATCCCCTGAAGAAGTCACGCTTCCATGCAATATTACACTATTGTGGGCTTCCTTTCTTAATCTATCTGGTGCTACTGTGATGTTTAAGCACTAATCACTTTGCACGTTATATTTATTATTATTTATTGTGTATTTATTACGATTTTTTGACCATACACACTATCAGCACATAAGGACACATGTGTCATATGAGGTTATCTTTTTATTTACATTTGTAAAGCCTATTTTGGTGCACTATAAGACGCTCACGAGCACAGAACCAATATGCGCCTATCTCATTGGGATTAGCGCAGCACCACACTTTACTCCATTCCACCCAGCTTAGCCATGGGTGAAACCAAAATCTGGAGTGCAAAGAAGAGGTTTTGAACCTAGTAATGATAGATAGCAGGCGGCTTGTAATATCTGCTCTGAGAAGTGGACCTAGTGACAGGTCCACTCCACACAAGCAGGTCTTATATGTAAAATGAAGTACATTTTTATTTTAAAGTGTATAAAAACCCCAAAAATGGAAATGTAATGTATTGTAACTTTATAGTCATTAGAAGTAGTGGCTGTATTAGGTTTTCTTTTTTTTCCAGGCTTTTTCCCTTTATTGTCACCCGTGATCCTGCAAATGACACACTTCCTATCCGTTCATGTCCTACACTCATTTTTCCACTGTATGTATGGAGGGAGCCATGGCTGAACTTTATACATACCTGCCTTTGTTCATCTCATTTACATTGTGGAATGATGGGATTAGTATAGTTAACAAAAAAATGTATGAAAAATTGATTCTTTTACTCACCATATAACCTTTCCAGTCCATTGAGGGACAAAGGAAGTCTTTCACCTTCAGTTTATACTGCCAACTCCAGGAAGATTTGAACACTAGCAAACAGAAAAATGGTAGGCGAGCCTAGGATAACCCTTCCTACTACCAACATGCTTCAGTTTTGTAGCAAAGCAGCACCAAAAGCATTATCATAAATACAGAGGGACGGGGTGTCCCTCAATGGAGTCCAAGAAAAAGGATTTTACAGTAAGTACAAAAATCAAATTTTCTTTCTCGTCCATTAAGAGACACAAAAGTCCTTCACCTTTGATATGTCCAAAAGCGGTCTAAGTGAGGAGTGGGCAACAGAGAAAAATAACTGCAAATGCAGACTCATGACCACCAAAACACAGGGGACTGCCTGCAGCTCAGTGAGCAGCATAAAGTACTTTACATGCGAGCTGGAAAACCTTCACATGGTAGAATGAAAATATAGGAACAGAAGACCAGGTGCCAGCCTTGCATTGGGAACTGAGGCATTATACCAGAAGAGCAATAAACTCTCACAAGCAGTGAAAGGAAGTCGCAACAGGGAAAAGGAGCAAACTGATCCTAAGGACCCAGCTTGGAGCTGGCTACCTGAACCACCCAAAAGGTGGAACAAGAACAGAATAACCCAACAGTATCCATCTGGGTTGTACAACACAAAGTGTAAGCAGCTGAGAGAAATAGGCTCACAGTGTGAATTGCAGACAGAGGAAAAGAAGCTCCTCTTGGACAAGCGGAGCCAGACAGAGGGCCCGAAAATTGATGTCCTAGGCCTCAAGTTATCTGATCCCATCGCAGGCCCATGGGAAATAGGAGTCCATATCTGGAAAGGTGTCATGAATCAGGTGTGACCAGAACTGCGTGGACAGCAACAGAGGAAACCAAACGCATGTAAAGTGAAAATAGAGTAATTTAATAAAGTAAGTGAATAAATACAAACACCTCCAATACAACACAGTGCACAACAAACCAACTACCAGACAGAGACCCACAAATAACAATAGTTAGACAGGTATATACAATAAATGGAGAATATCAGAATCGTAAACGTAGCCAGGCCAGGGTCATCAACGGTAGATCAGCAGATGGGGCAGGGAGCAAACAGGACAGGGAGAGGATGGATGGATCAGGCTGCAGGGCAAAGGTAAAGGTAACAGAGTCACAGGAGGGACAGGTTCAGGTACAGGGTACAGGTATCAGGTACAGAGACAAGGTCAGGTTCCGGGATCACAGGTTCAGGCAAGGGCACAAGGACGATACCAAGCCAAGTGTGTGTGTTTGCCGGGTATTAATACACATCTCCTGCAATCAGGCTCAGGTGATGCCTGATTACAGGAGATAATGTCGGCTCCACACTGCCGGGAAACACCCGCTGGTGGATGCCAGTACTGCGGCCCCAGGATCAGATAGTGCCACCAGTAGGTGAAACCTTTCCTGACAGTTCCAGACTGCCAGGAGACACCAGTACTGCAAGCCAAATGTCCGACAGCGCCACCAGCAGGTGGAACCTTTCCTGACAAAAGGCTGATGGACCAGACTCTCAGCTACAAAGACAGGAACTACTAGAGAAGAACCCCTTGAAATTCCTAGTTCCATCTTTGACATGTGGAACCAGACAGAGGAACCGAAAAATTAGGCCCTAGATAAGGAGAAGATCAGAAACTGCCTAGGCCAGAAGAAGGCCCAGGCCTCAACTTATCCAATCCCAACACAGGCCCAAGGGCAATAGGAGTCCATATCTGGAAAAGCTGATGGGTCAGAGTCTCGCCTACAAAGACAGGGACTACCAGAGAAGAACCCCTGACGTTCCAAGTTCCTCTTGGACAAGTGGAGCCAGAGGAAGGCCCAGGCCTCAACCTATCCAATCCCATCACAGGTCCAAGGGAAATAGGAGACCACATCTGGAAAGGCTGGTTGGTTAGACTGTCACCTACAAAAACATGGACTACCAGAAAAGAACCCCTTGAAGGCGAAAGGAAGTACAGTTACCTCCAAGTAGTCCAAATGCTTGTTAAAAATACAGAGAGAACAAAAGTATGATCTCACTGAGGCACAAGGGATAAACAGGGAGGACCATGGATACCCACCACAACAAGAGACAAAAAAAGGTTAGCATAGCAGGAATTGTCTAGACTTGATAGTGCTATGATGTAAGCTCTAGCCAAGCCTATCTGCAAGAGGAAAGAAGACATCCTTGTGGTGTAATTCAGGAATATCCTTCCTGTGCATGAGCATTGTAAAAGCAAAGGTTTAGAGACGCTCCCAATTCCTCGCATCCAATGAGTTGATGCCCATGAAGCAACAGTCAGGAGCCTCCCTGGGTCTGTGAAGCATATTCTCCTGGCTCTATGCAGAGCAAGTTAGATCACCAGAAAGCCCTGCCTCTGAAGTCAGCAAGCAGACAAAGAAGAAATGCTAAAGGTGAAAAAACCCTTGATCCCAGCTTATAAAGTCACCAGAGCAATTACTGCTAGCATCAGAGGATTCCTGCACCTGGAGGAAAACCTGTTCAGTCAGGTGTATAGCTTGCTCTCCCAGTCCAGATCTAACCAATTGGGGAAGCCTGTATACCAATTTTGCACACCTGAAATGAGCACAGGGAACAGGACTAGAAAGTAAGATTCTGTCTAGGCCAGGATCTGAACTACCTCTCTTCATGCAGCAAGATCTTCTGTTCTTCTTACTGGGTTGTAGCACACCATTGCATTAATGTTACCCAACTAGACCCCAACTGGCAAAGGGATCGATCCAGCAATTTTGAAGGAACCACATTCCTAAAAACAGCAGGATATAGACTGGCAGACGTAAATTTTCCTACAATGATAGGATCTTCCATAAGGTGGGAAGGTAAGACTTCTCCGATTCCCACCGACTGCCGTGGGGGATACTGCCAAGATGGACAGCAGGGAAGGAGCTGGTAAATTTGTCATTTACTGGCCCCTTCCTTGTCTTAATGAACAGTCTAATCAGTAACGATCACTGACTCCCCTTTTTTTTTTCATTCATAGTTGAGGGATAGTAAACTGTGTTTACAATGCTTCAGTTTCTGAATGAACGGGAAGCTCTGTTTAGAGCTATCCCTGTTCATTCATTCTGTGCTGCTGAGGCTGCAGAGATGGAGCTTGAGGTGTCCTCAATCTCCTTTCTCTGTCTCAAAGCTGAAAAACCAGAGGTCTGTTTAGATCCCTGATATTTTGCCAAAACCCCCCAACAGGAGTCCTAACATTTTTGTAAAAAGTAATAAAAAAATAAAATTGTAAAAATAAATAAATAAATAAGTAAAATAAAGTGGTAAATAAAATAATTTAAAAAAGTAAGATAACAAAAATAAAACTACTGACATCAGTGGGGGAACTACCGGGACCTCAAAGGTTGCACTAGCGAATGGCCCTGGTCTTCCACCACTAATGATGATACCCCAAGACGGCAAGAAGGGGGCCTGCTGCGGGACCGCAATAAAACGGTCCCACGATGGGAGTAAAGGGCCCCAGACTTAGTGGGAAGGGCCCCAGCTGAGAATCAGGGGGGCCCTTCATGGTTTCTTGCACTGGGGCCATGAAGGTTCTAGTTATGCCTCTACTGCAGCTGTAATCATCTGGTTCTGTGGGGGTTAATACATGCACTAGACCTGTCAAATGCATGTGTCAAGAGTGCCAACTATGCCTGCCTTTTCCACCCCCTCCTCCATTCACAGAAGCTGTACTATAACTTCTAACAATGAAAAGCACTGAATGGGAGATGGGCTGATGAATGAAATAGTCTGAAATACTGCAGGAAACAAATGCAGCCACCACATCTAAGGACTGGTAAACTGAAATATATTACATTTTTTGTTTTTTAGTTTAGATACAATGCAACCAGTGCAAGGAGATTCCATCATGGCCAGAACTTCTAAGATTCCTCCCTTGGCTGGACAAAAACACTATCATTCACTCCCACCCATTCACAGTTCACAGTGGTAACAGGTATACAAAAAGTGCAAAATATTCCCTGTATCTCCTGATTCAAGTAACAAGAATTATTTTTTTCATCATAAAAGTCTGAAGCAGAAGCATAAGCTACCATAGCACCAGATCCAGAGATCAGATAAACGTTAGTACAAAAGTTACCATGCTATCATAAATCATAAGATCTTGATGAACCTCAGATTAGAAAGGATGAAGGTCTAACTGATCATGGTTGACATCTTGAGTCCTTGGAGAAAGGTCTTCTGTATGCACAAGTCATGGGATCTGGTGGACCACGGATCATAGATGGTGAAGGTCTCACTAATCGTGGTAGCACATCTTGAGATCTGGTAGAGGAACCACTGATAAAGGAAAGCCACACACAGACATTCCATTATCTTACTTGCCTCGATCAGCGCTCTGTCAGGACCTGCCATGACTATTCTCCTGGAGGTTCTCCTGAGTCAGTGATTAAAGTGCCATCCTTGGACAAAAGGTAGCAACTGCTAACTATATTCCAGCTTGTATTCATTGTTGGTTTTAAGTGAATTCTTACACTGCTCTATCATGGCATTGCAACATTCAGCCATTAGATCCCCCACAATTATGGCTGACATGTTTTGTAGGTGAAGGTTGCATGGTAGTGACATCTTGGGAGGGCTGTGTGCAGGTAGACATAGTGAGGTTTAAAGGGAAGGTAGTGGTTCTGTATAGATTTTATTTCCTTATGCTGGAGATCCAGACTGCTGTATGTGAGTGAGAGCACTGGACTGGATCTCAAGTGACCCGATGCCCCCTGAACAGTCACCAACTACTGTGCTCCAATCATCAAAATTCACTTTCCCTCAGCAGCAAGCATGAGCATTGTTGATTGGAGCACAGTAGTGGTGACATTGCAGGGATCATCTCAGATCACTTTACTTTTTAAAGGTAAAAAAATGTGCAACTGGGCTTAAAAAAATTGAATTGACTCAAAACTATTTTAGTTTTCCCTTTAAAGAGCTTGTAAGTTAGCAGAAAAAAATAACAATTATCAGACAGTGGGGCTGAACAGCCTCTTGTAGGTCTTGTAGGTAGACGTGGTAGAGATGGTATTGTTGGACTACTCTTAGGTGGAACTGGTGAGATGTCATAATTAGTGAAGCTAGTAGGACTATAATTCCTGAAATTAGGGTGGTGACCACATACCAATAGAGACTCTGGAAGTTTGACTTTGCAACCAATGCTCACAGTCATTGTGACCCAATGAATAAAAGCAGCCGTGAAAAGATAATGTGCAGATTGAAATCTTGCAGCATGAATGAAGGTGGCAGCCTCCTACCATGGAGTAACAGTGACTGTGTGGCCAAGGAACTTAATTCCCTGAAAATCTGCTACATTAGGAGGATTATGGATGCCTTAGTGTGAAATCACAGTGATCATTCCGGATTGCTCAGGTCACAGCCTCTGTGGATCCCACGTGCTACCTGCCGTACTCTGCCAGTCTGCGGATAGGGAAAATAAGACTTTAGGGTCTATTGACAGTTAAGGATTCAATCTTAAAGAGAGAACGAATGAATGAAGAAGGGGGTGGAGTCAGAAAACAGAGAGGGAGAAGTGGTGGGAGACAACAGATAAGGAGGAGTGATGAAGATCATAAATGGGGGTAGTGGTGGGAGACAATGGATAGGGAGGAGTGGTGGAAGACCATGGATGGAGAGAAGTGGTGAAAGACCATGGATAGGGAGAAGTGATGAAAGATCATGAATGGGGAGGAGTAGTGGAAGACAACGGATAGGGAGGAATGGTGGAAAACCATGAATGGGAAGGAGTGGTGGAAGACAATGGATAGGGAGGAACGGTGGAAGATCATGAATGGGGAGGAGTGGTGGGAGACGATGGATAGGGAAGAGCGGGAGGAAGAAAATGGATAGGGAGGAGTAAGAGACAATGGATGTGGTGGGCTGATGAGGATAATGGACACGGTGGGGTAATAGGAGACAATGGAGAGTTGATAGGAGACACTAGAGAGAGGAGGTGGTGGTAGACTATGAATAGAAAGGGTTGATGAGAGATACTTGAGAGGTAAAGGCGGAAGAATACTATGGATTAGGAGGGTTGATGGGAGACAATGGATGGGGAGGGCTGATGGGAGATAATAGATAGGGTGGAGTGATAGGAGACAATAGACAAGGAGAGTTGACAGGAGACACTGGAGAGAGAAGGGTGGTGGGAGACTATGAATGGGAAAGGTTGATGGGGGACACTGGAGAGGGAAGGGTGGAAGAAGACTATTAATTAGAAGGGTTGATGGGAGACAATGGATAAGAGGGAATAGTGGAAGAAGACTATGGATTATGGAGGGTTGATGGGAGTTAATGGATAAGAAGGAGTGGTAAGAGACAATGGATAGGGAGGAGTGGTGAGACACAATGGATAGGGAGGAGTGGTGATGAAGATACTCGTTGGTGACAGATCTAAATATGGGAGGATGGAGAGAAAGGTTAGGAAGATGGTGAGTGTCAGATTAGAAACAAGACAAATGGGGTCATTATTTCCCAACCAAATTGGTGCCAAGTTCACACGTCTTGAAATTCTGATTATCCTTCAAATGAAAAAAGTTGCAGGACAGAGAGAAGGAACCAGGGTCTCAAAAGCCTCTCAAATATTAGGAGGTAGAAACCAACATATAGTCACATATAGTGCCTAAGCTTTGAACAAATATCCACACCCAGCATTCCGGCTTGTCTGTAACTTCTGAATCCTAAAGTAAACCTGTCATAACATAAACATGGAGTCTGCCATCAGTAACTTCTCTTTTGTCGGGTTTACTTTAAATGTGGATTCATACAAACTAACCATGGCACGATAATCTGGAAGAAAACACTGCGCAGTGCGGCTGGTGTTATGGCTCAGGAAGTGACCATGGCACAGTGCAGCTGCTGTTATGCCCCAAGATCAGAGCATGGCACAGTGCAGCTGGTGTCTCAGAGGGGAAACCTATACACAAGGGAACACTCTTCTGACATCTAGTTGAGAAATAATAACAAAGAAGATCAGATGATGTATACAGTGAAAAGAGAGTTTTTGTTACCCATTCTGTCTGCTCCATCATCCATAAAGCAGCTTCAGGAAAAAGAAGGCCAGAAAGAGGAGAGACAGGACAGTGAGGTTATCATTATATCGGGAATATAGTGATGTCACATACCAACAGTACATTTAATTTTGGCACAGGGATCCTGGTGCTGGGAATTATTGACATGAGGCTCCCAGCACTGAGAACCAAATGCTTAGAGCATTAACTAAAGCAGACCATTATCACTTAATATCCCCTGCCCAACAGGTAATTCTTAAAGTGTGTCTAAAGTGAAGTTTTTTTTGTAGTTATGGATAGAGTGGGAATGAGTTGGACCTTCTATCAGGTTTTTTTATTGCTGTAGTAGTCCCCACCTCAAGGAGATTTATTCCTGTTTTTGCCCTGATTACTCACAGATACCAAAAGTGATGGCAAACTCCAAAGCTTGAGTCATCACCAGAAGAGAAATAAAGGGGAAATCTTCCAATGGGGACACACTATTAGATCTTCTGCAGATTTTTGTCTTCAGATTTACCAAAACCATGTAGTGCAAGGGCCTGCCTGATTGCATTCAAATTGAAACTCTTTGCAGGATGCATGACTTATGACTCATAACCAGATGGCCTGTTGACCCGTGTTAACTCATGATGATGTATTTTAAGGGCTCACTGACTTGTATAACCATATAACTATATATTTCTATACAAATACATAATTTACTAACCACTCCCCCCTCCCCTCTTTCTACTGGTATGTTGAACCCTATATAAGCTGTAACACACCTAATAAAAGGCAGACATTTTACGAATGCAAAATTTGCTTCTTGTTTCATGTTCTCCAGATATCTGAGGGCACTGTTGGTGTACCTAATAGATGGGTGGTCCTCCAGAATACCTACTATTTCCTTTCAGGTTTGACCTCATATTATATGGTTTTGGTAAATCTGAAGGCAAAAAGCTGCATAAAATCTAATAGTGTGTATGGGGCCTAAAGGCAGATCTTCCCAATGAAAAAAAAAATGTTACAGATGTTTTAATTATTCTGTACAAAATTTGTCTTGAGTAAGACCCCATACACACTATACAACTTTTGTTGTCTGATTTCCTTTAAACTTACCAAAAAAATGTAGTGCAAGGGCCTGCCAGATTGCATACAAATTAAAACTCTTAAGGTTTGAGCTCATTTTATATGTTTTTGGTAAATCTGAAGGAAAAAATCTACAGAAAATTGTATAGTGTGTATCTAGTTTTACACTATAAAGCACACATGGGAGTAAGTCACATATGTGCAAGTCACAAGCAAGTCTCAAGTCTTAACCTTCAAGTCACAAGCAAGTCCCAAGTTACTGTGGCGAAAAGCAAGCAAGTCAAGTCGAGTCCCTGCTAGAAGTCAAGCAAGTCAAGTCAAGTCATTTATTTTGGTCAAGTCACAAATTAAGTCAAAATACTGATCTACCCCATTTCCACCTTTAAATGAGTTTAAAGTCAGTTTTCAGGAAAGGTTTTGTTTTATTTTCAACATTAACAAAATTGCTTAGTGCTTTTTTCTTGGCATATTAAAGAAACACTTTGAATGCCCAAACAGCAGGCAAGGAGCAGAACACTCAGCAATTAAATGGCCAACAATCCTGAAAAAATGCAGCCCCTGTTGAGGGGGAAAATAACTGTCACGGAACGTCCCACACTCCGCTTGAGTGCTTCCGTCATATACCACTTCCTAAGTTCTGGAACACGAGTCCAATGGATCTGGCTATAGGAACCCCAAGAACTAGACAACACCAGTCTTGGAGTACATCAGAACTAACTCTTTATTTGAGATCTCACAGACCTTTATACAGCAGGGATGACTCAAAGCTAACCTAATTAACATGACCTAATTTACTACAAAATGTACCCAGACCAGATGACAGTCTTGTGGGCACCGAGCTTCACACATTAATATAAAAACAATAGCTGGAGCTAATTACAATTAACAATCTCCCCCCTCCTCAGCCTAGACCATTCGTCTATTAGCCAGTGCTGGTGGCTAATGTGATCAGCTCTCTCAATTAACATAAACACAGGTTGACACCAGCATCTCCTCACAGGATGTGTCCCAACAGAATGAATCAGTCTTATCAGCAGGGGGCTGCTGGAGGAATCCCCCCTCCCTCTTCAGGGACACAAATCTACAGCAAGAAGTCCCCATACAATATATACATGACTGAGTCCGATTAATACAGTTCAGACTGGATTTCTCATTCACCTCAAATGCTAGGGCCCATAATCGGTGGGCAACAGGCCCGCACACAGTCCTCTCCAACAGCCTCTGCTCCGGCCAGGTCCGTGACATTTCTCCCCTTTCGGCAGGAGACTAACACAGGAGGAGACCCCAGACGGGTTGACTCCGAAGTTAGTCCATAGTTCCAGTCCTCTACTGCCTGTACCCACACAGTACCCCAAACAAATTATTCCAAACAGTGTATTACTCACCCAGCCATCCTCTGCCTCTCTCAGAGAACATATCTGCCGCTGGGGAGAGGCCCGGACTGGCCCTTCTCCCTGGAATCCTTTCTGCCGCTGGAGAGAAGACAGGGGGACTGGGCTCACTCCATCCTGCTGTTGGGGATCTGGGCCCACTGCCCAGCATCCCTGGGGTATACAGGTGGGGACTGAAGCCCCATCAACCGACACCAGATCAAGCTGCAGTTGTGAGGTGATGACTGCATTCTCTCCTTGGATCCTGATCTGCAGCTCGCGATAGACTGCCATCCCCTCACCTTGGGCCTCCACAATTGCTGCAGGTGTGGGGCAGAGGTCTTGGACCCTCTGTCCGGTTGCCAGCACTTCTGCTGGGGGTTTGCCAGGTGGTTCCTCCTCTACAGAAACGTCTATTAAATCCCCAGTCTCTGGAAGTGGTAAAAGTGTGGGACAGAGGTCTTGGACCCTCTGTTCAGTTACCAGATCTTCAGCTGGAGAAGTTTGTTTTAACTCCATAGATGCTGCTGGCAGAAAATCACATGTACCTGTCAATGTTGTGGGAGAAAGGCCGACTACCTCTTCTCTCAGGAAGGCCAAAGCCACTGTTGGTGCTGGGCAGAGCACAGTGAACTTTGGCCCTGATAGCAGCTCTTCTGCTGGAGGCTCATCAGGTTGTTCTTCCTCAGCAGAAAAGTCTATCAAATCCCATGTCTCTATAACTGGTGTCTGGGGATAGAGGTTCACCATCTCCTGTCCATGGAACCCAGAAGATGTTATCAGTGCTGGGCAGAGGTTAGCAGAGCTCTGCCCTGTTGTCAGCACTTCAGGTTTGGGGACGGCAATCTCCGGATTTTCCACTGCCGATTCTCTGGCATGCTGCTGAACTTGTTCTAGCAGTTTCCTGTATGCCCTTTCCAGATGCTGTTCCTTCCTTAGCAAATGGTCCAGATCAGGTTTGAGCTCTGAGACCCCTGCAAGACTGAGCATAGACTCTCTATAGTCTCTCATGTCCTCAAGGTCAGGTTCCCCCTCATCGCCAAACATAAAAAGATCTGTAAGGTTCTCCCACAGCAATCCAGGGCCGCCAAAGTCATATCCCTCCGGAGAGCATTCTGTTGTCTCCCCTAAATATCCCTCCTCTGCGTGCCATTGCAGAGCCCAATAACGATTGTCCAGCTCTATCTCCTGCTGGACCAACCTGTCCAACTCAGTCACCCATTGCTCCTGGGGCTGCTCTCCCAGGAGTGCTATCCGCAATGCCCGTTGGTCACTGGCCCGTTGCTCTTGGGTTGGAAAGCACTTGCCCTGTTTTATACCAGCGAGACGGAGGGCTGCAATCCAGAGCTCCACCCGAATTTGCTGCCTAAGCTCCAGGTATTCATCCTCAGACACAGTCCTGGTGTATGTTGAAAGGATGATCCGCAGCAGCCCCGGGAATTCTGATGCCAGGTCCATATCTCCGCTGGGGTGACTGAAGTCTGCTATGCTGATCTTAGATTCAGTTGGAGGTTTGGATGTCCCAGACTTCAGGAAGCTTTCCCGCTGCTTGCCACCAATGTCACGGAACGTCCCACACTCCGCTTGAGTGCTTCCGTCATATACCACTTCCTAAGTTCTGGAACACGAGTCCAATGGATCTGGCTATAGGAACCCCAAGAACTAGACAACACCAGTCTTGGAGTACATCAGAACTAACTCTTTATTTGAGATCTCACAGACCTTTATACAGCAGGGATGACTCAAAGCTAACCTAATTAACATGACCTAATTTACTACAAAATGTACCCAGACCAGATGACAGTCTTGTGGGCACCGAGCTTCACACATTAATATAAAAACAATAGCTGGAGCTAATTACAATTAACAATCTCCCCCCTCCTCAGCCTAGACCATTCGTCTATTAGCCAGTGCTGGTGGCTAATGTGATCAGCTCTCTCAATTAACATAAACACAGGTTGACACCAGCATCTCCTCACAGGATGTGTCCCAACAGAATGAATCAGTCTTATCAGCAGGGGGCTGCTGGAGGAATCCCCCCTCCCTCTTCAGGGACACAAATCTACAGCAAGGAGTCCCCATACAATATATACATGACTGAGTCCGATTAATACAGTTCAGACTGGATTTCTCATTCACCTCAAATGCTAGGGCCCATAATCGGTGGGCAACAGGCCCGCACACAGTCCTCTCCAACAGCCTCTGCTCCGGCCAGGTCCGTGACAATAACTAAGCTCAAAGTTTGAACTTGACACAATGCCAACATCTGGACACTTGAATGGTGATGAGAATAGCCACTTAAAATGCATTGCATTTGCAAAAAATTAAATTGGAAAGTACTTTCTCGCTCAGTTGTGAGCGATGGGGTCACATTATCACCCCACCATGGCTGAACACACGTTCAACAGGTGCGCTTGATGCAGGGACTGACATAACTCTTACCGCTACCCTGAAGAGCTCCAATGGCATTTGACTACCTTCAGAAGTCTATGGGCCCTTCTCAGCTAATGACAAGCAATAAAAACTCTTACAGATAAATAAATCTTAGGCACTGATTCTGATCCAGGCTTCGATCACCATACATAGCATCCAGGGACCTTCAGAAGTATACGAGCCATCCCTTTGCCAATGACAATCCACAAGTAACTCGTTATAGATAGAGAATTTATTAGGCACCCTATTCTGATCCTGACCGCAATCATCATACATAGCACCTGACCTCCTTCAAAACTCTATGGACCCTTCTAGGCCAATGAGAATCCATGAGCAACTCTTACAGATAAAGACATATTGGGTACCTGATTCTGATCCAGACCTTGATCACCATACAGTACATGGCATTCAATTGTCTTCAGAAGGCCAATGACAAACCATTAAAAATCTTACATATAAAGATATATTGGGCATCCGATTTTGATCCAGGCCTTGATCACCATATAATACATGGAGTTTGACTGTCTTCAGAAGTCAATGGGCCCTTCTAGGCCAATGGCAAACCTAAATCCTCTTACAACAAAATATATTTTGGAGCGGCTGATTCTGATCCAGGCCTCAATCACCATACAAGGCATCCAATGGTCCTAAAATCTATAGGTCCTTCTAGGCCAATGACAATCCATAAAAACCTAATACAGATAAATATGTATTGGGCACTCAATTCTGATCCAGGCTACAATCACCATGAATGGCATTTGACTACCTTCAAACGTCTATGGGCCCTTCTAAGCTAATGACAAGCAATTCTCTTACAGATAAACTCTTACAGAAATATTGGGCCTCCTATTCTGATCCAGGCCTTGATCACCATACATGGCATCAAATGGCCTTCAGAAGTCTACTGGCCCTTCTAGGCCCATGACAGTCCATGAGCAACTCTTCCAGATAAATAACTATTGGAGACCTGATTCTGGGCCAGGCCTCAATCACCATACATGAAATCTGACTATCTTTAGAAGTCTATAGGCCAAGGACAAAGCATTAAAAATCTTACATATAAAGACATATTGCACACCTAATTCTGATCCAGGCCTTCATCACCATACAGTACATGTCATTCGACAATCTTCAGAAGTCAACTGGCCCTTCTAGGCCCATGACAGTCCATGAGCAACTCTTACAGATAAATAACTATTGGAGACCTGATTCTGAGCCAGGCCTCAATCACCATACATGAAATCTGACTATCTTCAGAAGTCTATAGGCCAAGGACAAAGCATTAAAAATCTTACATATAAAGACATATTGCACACCTAATTCTGATCCAGGCCTTCATCACCATACAGTACATGGCATTCGACAATCTTCAGAAGTCAACAGGCCCTTCTAGGGCAATGACAAACCCTAAAACCTCTTACAACAAAAGAAATATTGGGCATATGATTCTGATCTAGGCCTCAATCACCATACATGGCATCCAATGGCCTCCAAAAGTCTACTGGCCCTTCTAGGTCCATGACTAGTCCATGAGCAACTCTAACAGATTAAGACAAATTAGAGACCTGATTCTGATCCAGGCCTCGATCACTATACATGGCATTTGATCATCTTCAAAAGTCTATAGGCCAAGGACAAACCATAAAAACTCTTATGCCGTGTACACACGATCGGATTTTCCGTCGGAAAAAACTTAGATGGTTTTTCCGACGAAATTCAGCTCAAGCTTGCCTTGCATACACACGGTCACACAAAAGTTCTCTGAACTTTCAATCGTCAAGAACGCGGTGATGTACAATACTACGACGAGCTGAGAAAATGAAGTTCAATGCTTCAGATCATGCGTTGAATTGTTTCCGAGCATGCATAGGAATTTTGCGCGTCGAAATTTCTACAGACGATCGCATTTTCGGATAGGAACTTTTTCCAACCGAAAAATTGAGAACCTGCTCTCAATCTTTTGCTGGTGGGAATTCCGCCAGCAAAAGTCTGATGGAGCATACACACGGTCGCATTTTCCAACCAAAAGCTCTCATCGGTCTTTTGCTGGCCGAATTTCCGATCGTGTATACGCAGCATAACAGATAAAAAAATACTGGGCACATGATTCTGATCCAAGCCTCGCTCATCATATATGACATTTGATGACCTTCAGAAGTCTATGGACCTTTCTAGGCCAATGTCAAACCATGAGCAACTCTTACAGATAAAGCAATATCAGGTGATCTGATCTGTGATGAAGGGGTATTGTCATCTCAGACTCCTCCACCCCAAGCCCCCAGTCTTTTAAAGCCCAACACCAGGCAGGAGTACAGAGAAGGGTGAGGATAGAACCCATGTCAGGTATGCATTGCAGTCTGGATATCTTGGAAGATATTTCCCCTCATTTCCTGTCTGAACAGGAAGTAATGAGAAACCAATCCTGTGGGGAAGAATATGGCAACATAACACTTCCTGTTTAATACATTGGGGAAGGGTCAGGACAGGAGGATAAGAAGGGAGGCTAAATCTCCTGAATGGGGTCAAGGACCGCAATAAGGACTGAACTGTTTAGATATACTATGTGACTAGTGCAACATCCATCTCTTTCCAACTGCTCATCTACCAGGCAGGGGCCCTATATCTCCCAAACACCTAATGATTGTAGAGTCATTCACCAGAATCTGTCCTGCTTATACTGGATGTGTAAATATGTACTGTACTGTGCTGGCTCACATATAGACACTGGAACATAGACTATGCTCTGGACTTGTACATCTATGTTCAACATTTTTATTCTTTTAAGTTCCAGTACAATAAAAAAAAAATGATTGAAAACAAACATCACCAACCTTGTAAAGGCGTCATCCAGATCATCGTACTCTTCATCTTCATCTTCTTCCTCCTGACACACAGGACACAATGACCATTAGCTGGATGTACACTACCATATGTTATATTTACCCCTCGCCATTCCCCTCCTCCTGACACACAGGACCCAATATGGGACATTTATAAAACTATCATCTATCTTAATGTTTGTGGTTGTTACTCATAATGTGCATTATAAGTTGCAGCAAATCAGATAGAGCCCATCTTATTTTCTGGCTAGAGGATGTCCCGCACATGGGCGTGCACACAGGGTGTGCCCAGGCACACCCTAATCACCCTGTGCAGCAAAGATTCCCCCGACTGCCCTTGATCACCCAACCCCTTCCCCCCGCAGCGCTTCCAGCTACCCTCCTCTCCCGCCAGATGTTTCTGCTGGGATTTTTTAGGATCAGTGGGGGAAGGGGCTGGTAAATATGTCATTTACAGGTCCCTAGCCTTTCTGAAAGGAAAACAGTGAGTACTCAGTAGTGTGTGTGTGTGTTTGAGCTTTGGGTTGCATACCCTAATGCAATAGGCTGCGCACACCTAAGGTCCTGCATCATCTAGCTCTTTCCTCTTCAACCTGGTGGTCCCTGGCCCACCACTTTCATTCATAGGATTTCAGTTCTTTCAATCATGGAGGCTCAGCATCACCTGTGGGTGTAACCTAGGGTGGTCCGCATGCAAATACAGTGTCAGGTCACCTGAGTCCAGGTGACAGATGCACTCTGTAAGAGTCAGGTTTGCACCGCTAAGGTAGTGAACCCTAGGACTGACTGCTGCGGATTGAACTCTGGGAGGTTCAAGAAGCAGGTCAACTAGAGCACCAACACAGATCCCACTGGGAGCTAGAGCATAGATTCCCCAGGGAGCGGAGTCTAAGAGCCAGCAGGTGTTCACCAGAGCTTCTAGTGGTAAGGATGGACTGCGCTGCAGTCTGGCTCCAGGTCGCGGCCCCCAGAGTCACACAGCTCACGCTCACAGTAGACTACAGGAGAAAGAGGAAGGAAGCAGCAGGCTGGAACAACAAGGATAGTAAAGGGATAAGCCAAAGGTTGGGGTGACTAGCAGACAAGATAAACATAGAACACGCCAAAGGTCAGGGTCACAAGCAGACAGGGATAGTTGAGAACAGGCCAAGATCGGTAACTGGAATCAGACATAGGAGTCACAGCAAGTTGCACACGAAAGTCAGGTGAGGGTGGCTGGCCTCTAAAGGTGAATACATGGAGGAGAGGTAAGCTGACAGACAAAGATTACTGCATAACAATGACATACAGTCTGCCTAGGAACTCCCACTCCTCCCAGGTCATTATATCAAAATGTACCAATATGTGCTCTGATTCTGATCACCAAAAGCCCACTGGGAAACCAACTCTTCCGGGGGTTCATCCCCTGGGTCCCCCCACAGTGCTTAGCGGTTTCCCCCTCTGACCCCTATCCATTACAGAATGAGTTTAGGATAGAAAATCCGTACTGTAATATAGTAGTCAAGTCCACATATCATTTTATTCCAAAGACTGAGTTTTCACAAAAGCCAACGTGTTTTGACTTGAAGAAAAAACCCACCCACTTTCAAAACACCTACAATTTTGGGTC
Organism: Lithobates septentrionalis; assembly: GCA_037952835.1. Taxonomy (NCBI): domain Eukaryota; kingdom Metazoa; phylum Chordata; class Amphibia; order Anura; family Ranidae; genus Lithobates; species Lithobates septentrionalis. The sequence continues at coordinate 105,707 of JBBDGP010003501.1, forward strand.
CACATTCAATGTTTCCTAAAGAATGGGGCGGTGTGTAGCCCCTGAAACATATAGGAGTGTGTGAACAATTGTCGTGAACAATTTTTCGTAAGACTCACTCATTCTCATTACAACCCAAGGGATTGTGGAAAGCCTTCAGTGTGTAGAATATGCTGGCCCAGTCTACAGATTCTCTATAGTAACACTAATATCATACCACTGAATGATAACAACAATACAATATTAATGTATAATAAAACTCCAGGGTTCCAGCACTTTTAACCCAATTTCATAAGTATTTCCACCAATTACAGGACACAGTGGTGAGGTGGAGGTCAGCAAAAGGAACCAGTGAGAGCTACAGGGGCCCTAAAGATGGAGGCTGTTGGTTTCCCAATGGAATTTGGGGGACAATTTCTCCATATTGAAGCAGAGTTCAGAACCAGGAAAGGTAAGTATGTACTGTAGTCATCTTTTACAGGTAAGCCTTCTATGGCACATTTTAATATAGTGACAGGGCCATTTCTCTATTCCACTGGGTACTCTCAAGTCTTTTGTGGTGGATTCAAAGTGGATAAATGCTCACCGGTATAACTTAATAGGGCAAATGCAGGGCTGCTGATAGGCAGGTGCAGGCAGTTTTGCGATACCAGGCCTTATGGGTCAGTAGAATGGCCTAGGCCCTACAAGGCCTGGCTACTGGGCTCACCCCCACAGACATCCCTGTCTTCATCAATGCACTTTGCATGGTTCAATGACCACACACCAGATTGCATGACTGGCTGCTGGGATGACCAATGTGGCACCCTCGCAGTATGAGGCAGGACATCTTGAGGTTTGAAGCTGACCAAAAGAGCAACCGCCTAGGAATGTCAGTTGCAGGATACGAGATGTCACTTAAAGTGGTTGTAAAACTCAGACATAAAATATGAGCAAAGCATATCCCTCTATAGTGTGTACTTGTTTTAATCCAGAGCACCAAGTGTCATTTCTGTCTACTGCTTGGGTTCCTCTACTCAGGGCCACCGGTAAGGCAGGCCCTGAGTAGAGGACCCATCAATTCAAAAGGGGGTCCCCGCCACCGAGCAAGAGAGACGGCTGTACTGCCTTGTGACTCCTGTGGATCTCTCCGGCTGCTTTGCAGGAAGATCGGATCTATATACTTGCAAGCTGTTCAGACTTTAGAGCAGTGGGGCCAGTTGCAGAGTCTCTGCCTGTCATGAAACTCCCCCTCTGACGTCATCTTGAGTGGCGGTCTGGTCACAGCGGAGGATCCCGGCTGCTGTATGCAGCTTTTACTCAGCCAAGTGCTTGACAATGATCAGGACGCTGCCCACCGATTCTATCCCTTGCTTGGAGCGTGGACTAGAGCCTCTAGCATGTACTCATCTGCCTCCCTGCAGTGCTCTGCTATTATTCTAGTTTGTGAGTAAAACCATTGTAGTTTTTAATTGGTATACTGCACAAAGTTCTTACACTGTCTCTCCCCCCCCCCCCCCATTCTTGTTTAGACACATATGGAGTTCCCCAACTCCCCTGATTTGGATCAGGGGCATACCTCTAGTGATAGTTGCTTTTACTTAGTTTATGGGCTACCCACAGTTTGTTTATTTCATGGTTCAGAGATTGTCCCTTAGGCTCAGTTCACACTAGCCCGCAGTGTGCGGGCTGGATGTGGGTGCAGGAATCGCACCTGTTCCCACACCCGTAACCACCCACAACCAATTCGCACTGCTCTTACAAGATGCGCAGGCAGTGGCGGCTGGTGCTCAAAATTTTTTTTTTGGGGGGGGGGGGCGCAAACAAACTAAAAAATACTGAAAAAAAACCCATCAATTGCAGCCTCACTGTGCCCATCATATGCAGCCACTGTGCCATCAATTGCAGCCACTGTGCCCATCAAATGCAGCCACTGTGCCCCAACATATGCAGCCACTTGTGCTAATCATATTCAGCCAGTGTGTCATCAATTGCAGCCACTGTGCCCACCATATGCAGCCACTTGTGCCCCATCAAATGCAGCCACTGAGCCATCAATTGCAGCCATTGTGCCCATCAAATGCACCCACTGTGCCCCGTCAAATGCAGCCACTGTGCCCCATCATATGCAGCCACTTGTGCTCATCATATTCAGCCACTTGTGCCCCTTCAAATGCAGCCACTGTGCCATCAATTGCAGGCATTGTGCCCCATCAAATGCAGCCACTTGTGCCCATCATATGAAGCCACTTGTGCCCGTCATATGCAGCCACTTGTGCCCATCATATGCAGCCACTTGTGCCCCATCATATGCAGCCACTTGTGCCCATCATATGCAGCCACTTGTGCCCCATCATATGCAGCCACTTGTGCCCATCATATGCAGCCACTTGTGCCCCATCATATGCAGCCACTTGTGCCCATCATATGCAGCCACTTGTGCCCCATCATATGCAGCCACTTGTGCCCCATCATATGCAGCCACTTGTGCCCGTCATATGCAGCCACTTGTGCCCATCATATGCAGCCGCTTGTGCCCCATCATATGCAGCCACTTGTGCCCATCATATGCAGGCACTTGTGCCCCATCATATGCAGCCACTTGTGCCCCATCATATGCAGCCACTTGTGCCCCATCATATGCAGCCACTAGCGCCCCCCCACCCGCCTGCTGTCTGACCGGCACTTACTCCATCTTGGGGGTGGGTCAGGCAGCCGGTGAAGGCGGCGAGCTGTGTGGGATGAGCAACGGGTCCTCAATGCTGTCCTCCATGCTTCCCTGCATCTCTTCCTCCATTCCGCTAGGCGTCCAATAGAATCGCCTCTGCCTTCAGCCAATTAGGTGACGGGTATTAGACCCGTGCTTCCTGATTGGCAGAGAGGTGGATCAGTGTTAGAAAAGCAAATATTGATGCATGCTATGCATGAATCTATCCATTAGTCAGATAGGGGGTGGCGTAACAGAGGGGACGGCGCCAGTGCTCCCTTTATGGATGCACCACCACTGCACGCGGGGCTGCTAATTATTCTGGACGGCACCCCCATGCATCTCAGCCCGCAGCACGTTTGTGGGTGCAGGAACTGCAGAGAAATCGCATGGTCAAAAAGACCATGCGATGTCCCTGCAGCCATGTTTTTAAAAAGGTGCATGCACCTTTTTCCTACTTTTACTTAGTTTATAGGCTACCCACTCTCTTAGTTTTTTGCATGGGCACAGCAGCCCATTCAACATAGGCCACAGGGCCCCCACCAGTGGTGGCTGGTGCTCAAATTTTTTTGGGGGGGCACAAACAAACTGAAAAATACTGAAATCCCCCTCCCCCCCATCAGTTGCAGCCTCACTGTGACCATCAAATGCAGCCACTGTGCACATCAATTGCAACCATTGTGCCCATCAAATGCATCCACTGTGCCAATCATATGCAGCCACTGTGCCCATCATATGCAGCCACTTGTGCCCATCATATGCAGCCACTTGTGCCCATCATATGCAGCCACTGTGCCCATCATATGCAGCCATGTGTGCCCATCATATGCAGCCACTTGTGCCCATCATATGCAGTCACTGTGCTCAACATATGCAGCCACGTGCACCCATCATATGCAGCCACTTGTGCCCATCATATGCATCCACTTGTGTCCATCATATGCAGCAACTTGTGCCCATCAAATGCAGCCACTTGTGCCCATCATATGCAGCCACTTGTGCCTATCATATGCAGCCATTGTGCCCATAAAATGCAGCCACTTGTGCCCATCATATGCAGCCACTTGTGCCAGTCAAAATGCAGCCACATGTGCCCATCATATGCAGCCACTTGTGCCCAGTATATGCACCCACTTGTGCCCATCATATGCAGCCACTGCGCCCATCATATGCAGCCACTTGTGCCCATCAAATACAGCCACTTGTGCCCATCAAATACAGCCACTTGTGCCCATCAAATGCAGCCACTTGTACCCATCATATGCAGCCACTTGTGCCTAACATATGCAGCCATTGTGCCCATCATATACAGCCACTTGTGCCAGTTAAATGCAGCCACTTGTGCCCATCATATGCAGCCACTTGTGCCCAGTATATGCAGCCACTTGTGCCCATAAAATGCAGCCAGGCGCGTCCCCCGGCTGTCACTTCACTACCCCCCCGCTCTGCTTCTCTCCTGGAGTGTTGGGCTTCCTCCTCCTCTTCTGTAGTGGCAGGAAGCGGCGGCTGTGGCTCCTGTGTCCACTCGACTCCTCAGGCTTCCTCCACTGTGTCTCCACTTCCACCAAAGCATTAGGCATCCAACAGGATCGCCTACTGTTTTGGCCAATCGGGAGACAGGTGTCACTGACCTGCCTGCTGATTTGCAGGGAGGTACGTTAGTGTGAAAATAGTGAAAATTCATTCGCTATGCCACACAACAGGGTGGGATCAGGACGCAGTGCTCTGTGCCCCGAGCCCACCCTATTTTGAAGCCTATTAGAGCCTCTGGCTCTAATCACGTGCTTCAAAATACACACCCCCCGCCTATCCCCGCCATAGTATTTCATGTGTCCGGCATCCTGAAAGGGGCCGGGCACATCAATAGGGAGGGCGGCAGAGGTGTCAGGGGGGGCAGCACACGTGCGTCCACAATGTACGGGCCACCACTGGCCCCCACTAGTGTGAACTAAGCCCTATGGTTTAGTAAGTGTCTTTCTGAAATGCACTGCTATAGGAGCATCTCCTGTGCACTTTGTCACACGTTAAGGGAACGCCAATTCTGAAGGCAGCCTAGCGGCTCTTTCACATGGGCAGCTGAGCTGTGGATTTTAACACTATCCCTGGCTGGCTGCACACCCGAATCCTAACAATATAGTCAGATAGGGCTGTATACATGCCGTGGCTGCAATGCTTTACTTCACAACTGCAGCATTTGGAACACAGGCTGCAAAGTTTGACAGGCAGCACCACCTGTCAAACCCCTCCTTTCCTTCCCCCCTCTAATCTGCACCCTGGTCTCTGCAAAAAATGCGGCCTCTTGTAGGTCTTCAGTTTGGCCAGGTGGGTAGTTTTTCTCCTGTGGGGTGGAGGCCTTTGGCCTTGCAGCGTGGTTCGGATCATTGGGCACCAGGCGTGGGCATAAAATCTGGAAGCTACGATGTACATAAGTTGGTGGTAAATATAAAATAATTTTGAAACACAATGTCCTTATGGAACCAATATATTTCTTATTGGCTTGTTTTTAATATATTCTTTTAAATATTATATATTTTCTATAAATCTGTATTTGTTTTTATCCCTGAAGAAGACCTATACAGTACTACATGTGGTCGAAACGTGTTGGGGCTCCCTGTACATGATGTTCTACAGATACTATGTTATGTTTTGAAGGTTTATTGTACCGATGTGATATTGCATGAGTCTAACACTGTACTTAATATATGTTATGTATGTCTTCCAGTTTTGATTTTAAAGCTCATGCTTTGACTGATAATTGCGATTTTGTAGAATACCCTTTTGTAATAAAATATACTTTTTTATAATCTATCTTGAATCATTTGCTGCAATACAAAACCCCACAGGGAAAATCCTTTCACTTTTTCGAGTTCCATGGGGCCATTCTGTAACTGTAAGCCAAACAGTTAGTGAAAATATAGTTTGATATTTTCGGGGGTGGGGCCCTGTCAGGTAGGCTGTACGGGGCCCCATAATTTCTAACAGCAGCCTTGCCTCTACTATCAGCATGAGTCACCTCTGACAAATTTTCCTGACACCAAGAAAAAAAAAGTGACATCGGAGGGAGCTCAAGCACACAGCCTGTGACTGACAGCCTCAGCTCTGCTCCTGTGGGCTGTGTGAGGGGGGTGTGTCTTTAGTACGTAACTTCAGCTCTCCGCTCCCTTTTATCTGACCTCTCAGCAGTGCCAGGACAAGATCATTCAGTGCCCAGGGCAAAGATGCCAAATCTGCCCCTCCCCCCTTCATTGTATGCGAGTTTATGAGGAGGAGAGAGAGAGAGCACAGCTTGCACCTCTTGCCAGCTCTCTCCTCCAATCCTTGCCACTTCCAGTGCTCAGCTGACAGGCGTAGTGATGATACTATCACTACTCCTGTCAGCCTTAGAGTATAAGTAACTTGCGGCACCCCCATCCCTACAATACATGCTGTGCCCAGTACAGCCATCCCTTCTGCCCACTCCTTGTCCCGGTGTTCTGCCGAGAAAGTTCCCTTCGGCGGATAAGGACCCCCCTGTACTGCGCAGGCGCAGCGCTTGCGCAGTACGAGCCGGCGGAAATAGCCGAAGCCGAATAGTTGTAAATCAGCTGTACACGGCGCCTGTAAGAGGGCCGCTCGCCACACTTTGGGCACGGCCTCGCTTCGCTTGGCACTTTTTTATTCTACCTCTATGTCCACTTGGATGGTGGGGCTTGAACGCGGACTCAGGGCGCAGGCGCCGTGTACAGCTGACTCAAGGTTTTCAGGTTCGGCTATTTTCGGCGGCTCCGTAGTCGTTTGTACTGCGCAAGCGCTGCGCCTGCGCAGTACAGGGGGGTCCTTATCCGCCGGGGGAACTTTCTCCGCAAGACACCGGCCCTGCCTCTCAGACAAGCTGTGTAAATGCAACACTTTGAACAGAGCAGAGATCGGACTTGGTGTCCCCGAATTTAAGATGAAAGTCCAAACCCAGCAGGCAGTAGTGGTTGGCAGAAAGAGGAAAGGAATGGACTCCGGAATGCGGGCAAGAGGGGTACCGGGGTGTGTCTGGCCTCTCCTGACCAGGGTTCATCTTGGACTGAGATCACAGTGTGATAACTACATTCACAGCCACAGTCTGCCCTCTGCACTCCCTTACTGATAACTAGTAAGGGGGCACTGTCAGGTAGGCTGTACAGGGCCCCATGATTTCTAATTCTGCACTTGTATTTACACAAGATGATATAACTACCCCCCCCCCCCCCCGTATCTTCTCAGGGGTAAACACACACAGTTGTTTCCCCATAGCGGAGCTTCTCCATTCATTTAGTTGCCCTTCTCTGCACTCCAACCACAAAGCCCATTCTGTCATCTGGAGACCAAAACTGAAGAGTATACACAAGATAAGGCAGTACTAAGGCTTAGTATACATAACCATTTGCCCCTCCACACCCCACCTCACCCCATTACTAACAGGTCCAATACACCAACGTACCCCATTCTGTAACGTCCGAAGGGTCCGGCATGGTAACTCCACACTGCTCATCTGGTCACTACTACTGGCATACGGTAAGAATGTGCTGGAAATCCGGCTGACGGGACCTGTATTGAGATACATATATATATTTATATTTCGTTTTAGATAGAGGCAGGGCAAGTTCATGTGTTAGACGTTTATTGCGGTGTGTCCTGTGTGGTCACCAGCACAAGAAGTGAGAAAAATTCTACACTGGCCACTGGCACTTGTTTCAATAATACAAAAATACCTGCCGGTTGTTTTTTTCTTTAGAGCTTTATAACAAATACAAAAAACTTAAATAAAAAATATATATAAAAAAAAATAATAATAATAAAAATAATAAAGGGTAAAAATGTTTTTAGATAATATGCAAATGTAAAATATTGCAAGCGGTCTTATCTACACATTCTGCTAAAAGTTGGAACTCCTATATACAGGTCTACCTATCTATTCTTAGCTGCTCTGATGATAAAAAATTTAAATATACAGGAAGCAGTCAGAGCACCACATCAGTGGTTGAAAGTGTCCAACATTTTATGCAGTCTCTCTCTCTCTCTCTCTCTCTCTCTCTCTCTCTCTCTCTCTCTCTCTCTCTATCTATCTATCTATCTATCTATATACATATACAGTTACAGTATATATACTGTGGCATTGGTGTGATTATACTCATGTGGTAAAAATGGAAAGTTCACAGAAACATCAGTTGCCCACACAGGGGTTTCCACCTTCATCTGAAAATGCTGGGCCACCTGGCTCCCTTGTCAGAAGCACCACTGCTCCTTTTATAAGTCCCTCTGACAGTATTGTCTGGTTCACGTGGCTCTCCATAGTTGCAGTTCCCTGCTGCACAGCCCACGCCTGGCCTATGGATAGGGGTTCTACTGATACCATGATAGAAGCCCACCTGACTCTTGGAACAAGACCTCCTGTCTCCTGGCTGGGGCACCTCTGACCCCTGGATGAGAATCTCTGTCTCCTGCCTGGGCATCTCTGACTCCTGGGTGAGATCCTCTGTCTCCTGGCTGGAGCGCCTCTGACCCCTGGGTGAACCCCCCTGTCTGATAGCCGGGGCACCTCTGACCAATGGATGAGTACCTCTGTCTCCTGGCTGGGGCACCTCTGACCCCTGGGGAAGACCCTCTGTCTCCTGGCTGGGGGCACATCTGACCCCTGGGTGAGACCCTCTGTCTCCTGATTGGGGCACCTCTGACCCCTGGGTGAGATCCTCTGTCTCCTGGCTGGGGCACCTCTAACCCCTGGGTGAGACCCTCTGTCTCCTGGCTGGGGCATCTCTGACTCCTAGGTAAGACCTTCTGTCTCCCAACTCCTGGCTGGGGCTCCTCTAACCCATGGGTGAGACCTTCTGTCTCCTGGCTGGGGCACCTCTGACTACTGGGTTAGACCTTCTGTCTCCTGACTCCTGGCTGGAGCTCCTCTGACCCCTGGGTGAGACCTTCTGTCTCCTGACTGGGGCTCCTCTGACCCCTGGGTGAGACCTTCTGTCTCCTGACTCCTGGTGGGGGCTCCTCTGACCCCTGGGTGAGACCTTCAGTCCCCGACTCCTGGCTGGGGCTCCTCTGACTCCTGGGTGAGACCTTCTGTCTCCTGACTCCTGATGGAGGCTCCTCTGACCCCTGGGTGAGACATTCTGTCTCCTGACTCCTGGTGGGGGCTCCTCTAACCCCTGGGTGAGACCTTCTGTTTCCTGACTCCTGGTGGGGGCTCCTCTGACCCCTGGGTGAGACTTTCAGTCCCTCGACTCCTGGCTGGGGCTCCTCTGACTCCTGGGTGAGACCTTCTGTCTCCCGACTCCTGGCTGGGGCTCTTCTGACCCCTGGGTGAGACCTTCGGACTCCTGACTGGCGCACCTCTGACTCCTTTGTGAGACCTTCTATCTCCCGCCTCCAGGTGGGGGCTCCTCTGACCCCTGGGTGAGACCTTCTGTCTCCCGACTGAGCTATCACATAGGCTACAGGCACCAGGTAAAATCCAGACACAGGATTGAAGGTTCCGTTCCACCCTAAACACTTACTTCAAGCCCTAGGCCACAATCCAAGATTACAAAATCTGGAGAATACCAAAAACACAGCTTTCTCTGCTTAGAAACAATACTCTAGAACTTCACACTAACTCTTAATGCGAATCCTGCTACATTTTCACAGTGGCAGAGCCTGGCACTGTCACAACACACATATACAATACAATACGTTGTGTTAATACAATTTATTTGAGTTCAGCTGTATTACCTGGCTGGTGATCAGCAGATTCTTCTCCCTGGCTCAGTCGGGGGGGTGAGTCCTCCTTCCCTGTCGAAAGTAGAACATGGTGTGATGAGAAAACCTGGGGCGTCTCCATGATATTTCTTACCTTATCTACAGAGACATCGAAAGGGACACCTAGACAAGACCAAGGTGAAGCGGCAAATACATGGTCACTTACCTTCCCTGGAGGCCTCCCATAAATCCAAAGCCACCTTAAATGCCCGGGCCACAGTCAGTGTCACAGTCTGAGCCTGAACAGAAAAAAAATTGATGTATAATGGGTAATATGTGGAAACCGGGTGTCCTTCCATCCTCCCTTTGTCCCTGTATCCAACCACGTGTCCCCGTATCCAGTCACGTGTCCCCCTATTCTCCCTGTATCCAGTCACGTGTCCCCCTAACCAGTCACGTATCCCCCCCATCCTCCCCGTATCTAGTCGCATGTCCCCCTATCCTCCCTGTATGCAGCTACGTGTCCCCCTATCCTTCCTGTGTCCAGTCACGTGTCCCCTAACATTCCTGTGTCCAGTCACGTGTCCCTCTCTCCTTCCGGTATCCAGTCACATGTTCCCCTATCTTCGCTGTATCCAATCACGTGTCCCTCTATCCTTCCTGTGTCCAGTCACGTGTCCCCCTCCCCTTCCTGTATCCAGTCACATGTCCCCCTATCCTCCCTGTATCCAGTTATGTGTCCCCCTATCCTTTCTGTGTCCAGTCACGTGTCCCCTAACCTTCCTGTGTCCAGTCACGTGTCCCTCTCTCCTTCCGGTATCCAGTCACATGTTCCCCTATCCTCGCTGTATCCAATCACGTGTCCCTCTATCCTTCCTGTGTCCAGTCACGTGTCCCCCTATCCTCACTGTATCCAGTTATGTGTCCCCCTATCCTTCCTGTGTAGAGTTGCGTGTCCCCCTATCTTTCCTATATCCAGTCACGTGTCCCCCTCTCTTTCCTGTATCTAGTCACATGTCCCACTATCCTCCCTGTATCCAGTTATGTGTCCCCCTATCCTTCCTCTGTAGAGTCACGTGTCCCCCTATCCTTCCTGTATCCAGTCACATGTCCCACTATCCTCCCTGTATCCAGTTAGGTGTCCCCCCTATCCTCACTGTGTAGAGTCACATGTCCCCCCATCCTCCCTGTATCCAGTCACGTGTCCCCCTATCCTTCCTGTATTCAGTCACGTGTCTCCCTATCCTCCCTGTATCCAGTCACGTGTCCCCCTATCCTCCCTGTATCCAGTCACATGTCCCCCTATCCTCCCTGTATCCAGTCACATGTCCCCCTATCCTCTCTGTATCCAGTCACGTGTCCCCACAATCCTCCCTGTGTCCAGTCACATGTCCCCATACACTCCCAGTGCCTGGCCCTATGCCCTCTTCCTCCTCTCCGGGCTTATTTCTTAGTTCTTATAACTGCAGTGGTCACTTACCAGCTTTTTCTTGGGGGACAGGAAGGCGTGGCACTCCAGAGCCCCATTGGACTGGTTCTGGGCCACATAGGCAAACACTTTATTCTGCACTTTGTCTGTTGTACAGTATGAAATTCTGGGAGATACATGAAATTGTGTAGATTTAGTGAATGATACTAATGACACAGCAGCTGTCCCACCATTACATCCCACATATAACCACCAAATTCTACAGAGGCTTCACCTGTATATAGAGACGTATTCTATCCTGTCACCGCCGGCCGCCTCCTGTATGTCAAGTCCATGCGGGGTCACCGTGAGAATCACTTTCTTGAACTTTTCTGAACTGGCTCGTGCCTGAGGGGACAGCAATGGATGGATCTTATAACCAGACAATTGCCATATGTATGGATGGCGGGTCTTCCACTGTGCTGCCAAAAATACAACCGCCTGTGAAATAGAAGACCCTGCCAACTGTGGCACACATTACTGCTATTTATGGCATAATAGTTACTGGTATCTGTGGCAGACGCTACCGCTGGCACCTGTGGTATATAAACTACTGCCACCTGTGGCACATAAAGACTTGTATTTGTGGCTAGTGATACCATCATCTGTGGCATACATATTCCTGGTATCTGTGGCGCATGTTACTAAGAATAAGTATGCCGCAGATTATGGTAATGTGTGCCACAGATACCAGGAACATGTATTCCACAGATGATGGTAATGTGTGCCAGAGATACCAGGAACATGTATGCCAAAGATAGTGGTAATGTGCGCCACAGATATTAGGAATATGTATGCCACAAAAGGTGGTATCTGTGGTATATTTTACCACTAGAAATGTGCAATTAGTTTAGTTCCGAATTCGTTTTTTTAACGAATTTTGACAAATTTGTTAACTTCCAAATTTTTCAATTTCTGGAATTTCACATTTCCGAATTTCAAATTTTCGAATTTTTGGAATTTCGGAAATTCCAAAGTCGGAAATTCAAAAATTGTAAATTTGGGAAATTCGGGAGTTTGAAATTTCGGAAATTCGGAAATTCGAAATGTCAGAAATTGAAAAATTTCGGAAATTCTATAATTTGGAAATTCGAAATTTTGGAAATATAAATTTCGGAAATTTAAAATTTCGGAAATTCGGAAATTCAAAATTTGGAAATTCGGAATTCGGAAATTCGAAATTTCGGACATTCGAAATTTGAAAATTGGAAATTGAGAAATTAGAAATTCGGAAATTGGAAAATTCGAAATTAGGAAATTGGAAAATTCGAAATTAGGAAATTCGAAGATTCAAAAATTTGGAAATTTGAAAATCCAAAAATAAGAATGAAAATCTGAACATTCAAAAGAATGAACACCTGAAAATTCAAAAACCCGAAAATCTGAAATAATAACTAACTAATAATAAATATTAAATTATAGGTATTGTAATTTCCTTTCAAATTTGGCTGAAAGTGAATGTATTTGAACGAATTATCTGAAATAACGAATGCCCATATCTAAACGAATGGAACGTAACGATCTTATAATAATAAATAACAATAATAATAATAAAACCTTTTTATTATTATTATTTATTAATAATTTAATCCATTCCATTTGTTTAGATGTGGCATTCGTCATTTCGGATAATTCGTAACTTCAGATAAATTTGTATTTGTTACGTTCACAAACACCCACATTTGAAAGGAAATTCCAATACCTATAATTTAATAGTTAGTTATTATTTCGAATTTTACTGATTTTCTTTCTTTTTTTTAGATATTTGAATTTTTGGATTTTAGAATTTCTGAATTTCCGAATTTTCGAATTCCGAAAATCCAAAAATTCGGAAATTCGGAATTGGAAAATTCGGAAGTACGAAATTCGGAAATTTGGAAATTCGAAAATTGGAAATTTGAAATTCGAAAATTCGGAGATTCAAAATTCGGAAATTCAGAGATTAGAAATTCGGAAATTCGGAAATTCAGAAATTCGAAAATTCGGATTTCTGAATTTTCGAATTCTGAATTTCCAAATTTCCGAAAAAAGCAAAAAAACGAACACATTTTTTGTCAGTACCCATGTCTAGTTACCACCATATGTGGCATGCATATTCCTGGTATCTATGACACACATTACCGCCATCTATGGCGTATAAATTACTGCCATCAATGGCACACATCACCATTTGTGGCACACATTACCACCATCTATGGCACACACATAACCACCTCCCGTGGCATACAAATTACTGCCATCTGCATCACACATTGCTGCCATTCTGCGGTGCACATTAGCACACAATTCACTATCGTTTCTTAGGATGTGTATGGGGTATCCTGCACTCTCACCATGGTGATAATACGACGGATAGCAGCGGCTGCCATGTCCTCGCCTTTGGGTTTTTCTACAAGCGTCATGCCCAGGTACTTGAGATGAAAGACAGCTCCTTCTAGGAGGGCATCCTGTGACTCCGGCCAACTGTCTGGCAATTCTGTAACAGAACACAGAGGAGAGCGATAATGTCTGCACACCGTGTATAGTACATACCATCCGCTCTATTATAAGTCAGAGATATAGAAGGAGATAATGGTCAACACATGGGGTGTATTATAGATTATACTTTAATCATATATATGTATGGAAGGGGAGGATAGTGAATGATCATTATATGGAGCGTATCATAGATTATAGTTCATAATATATATTTAACCACTTCAATACCGGGCACTTATACACCTTCCTGCCCAGACCAATTTTCAGCTTTCAGCGCTGTTGCACTTTGAATGACAATTGCGCGGTCATGCTACACTGTACTCAAACTAAATTTTTATCATTATGTTCCCACAAATAGAGCTTTCTTTTGGTGGCATTTTTATTTTCTGCTAAACAAATAAAACAATTAAATAAAAAAAAAGACCGAAAATTTTGTAAAAAAAAAACATTTTTTTTTTGCTTCTGTTACAAAACTTTGTAAATAAGTAAGTTTTCCCCTTCACTGATGGGGCTGCACTGACGGGCACTGATAAGGCGGCACTGATAGGTGGCACTGATATGCAGCACTGATGGGTACACATAGGTGGCACTGATGGGCACTGAAAGGCGGCACTGATGGGCACTGAAAGGCGGCACTGATGGGCACTGAAAGGCAGTGTTCTGCCGAGAAAGTTCCCCTCGGCGGATAATAACCCCCTGTAGTGCGCAGGTGCAGCGCTTGCGCAGTAGGAACAACAAGGGAGCCGCCGAAAAGAGCCAAAGCTGAACACCTAAGTCAGCTGTACACGGCACCTGCGTGGCAAGGCTATAGTAAAAAAAACAACTTTGTAACAGGCCCCTCGCGGGCTCGCTGCGCTCGCCACGCTTCGGGCACGACCTCGCTGCGCTCGCCATTTTAATATTCCAACTCTATGTCCACTTGGATGGTGGGGCTTTAATGTGGACTCAGGTTAGAATGTAGTGCGCAGGCGCCATATAGAGCTGACGATCAGCTGTTCTTCTTCGGCTCTTTTCGGCGGCTCCCTTGTTGTTCCTACTGCGCAAGCCCTGCACCTGCGCACTACAGGGGGGTCCTTATCCGCCGGGGGAACTTTCTCGGCAAGACAGCGGCACTGATGGGGCACTGATAGGCGGCACTGATGGGCACTGATAGGCGGCACGGATGGGCACTGATAGGCGGCACGGATGGGCATGGATGGGCACTGATAGGTGGCACTGATGTACACTAATGGATGGTACTGATGGGCATCACTTATTGGCAGGCATTATTGTTTGGCACTGATTGGCATCCATTGTGGGCACTGATTGGCATCCATTGTGGGCACTGATCCGCATCCCTGGTAGCCATGGGTGGCATACCTGGCGGTGACTAGTGGCGGGCATCCCTGGTGGTCCTGGTGGCTTCCCTGGTGGTCCAGTGTGGGCATTCTTGGGGGGGCTGCACTGATAATCAATCAGCACAGACCCCCCCCCCGTCAGAGGAGCTGCCAATCGGTTCTCCTCTACTCGCGTCTGTCAGATCAACGGCTCTTCCTATTTACACTGTGATCAGCTGTGATTGGACACGGCTGATCGCGTGGTAAAGAGTCCCCATCAGAGACTCTTTACCTAAATCGGAATTGCGGTGTGTCAGAGTGAAACACAGCAACAACGATCGTAACGATGCGTGCCCCCGGGGGCACGCAGCGGCTTGTTATCCTGAAAGACGTCATATGACGTTCGGTCAGGATAACACAACCACTTTGCCAACGTCATTTTGCTATATGGTGGGCGACAAGTGGTTAATCAAAAATATATCAACATGGTGGAGAGGATATGGATCATTGGAAGGAAAACAAGTGTATAGGTGCTGCAACCTTCCCACATAAAAGCTCAGACCTTGAGGCTGCTGACACCTCCAACGTACCAGAATAAGGAAAGGAAAATACGCCAGGACTAAGGACTAACGTACGAAACGCGTAGATTGTTTTACAGCTCTGTACATGTATTTAATAGGAATTTGTATATGTATGTTAGTATGTGTATTAAGGAATACTATTTTGGATGTCATCCCGAGTGCCGATTATTCCTTTCCTTATTAGGATATGGATCATTATCTGTATTGTAAATACACAGGTGCATCTCAAAAAAATTAGAATATCATCAAAAAGTTAATTTATTTCAGTAATTCAATTCAAAAAGTGAAACTTGTATATTTTATATAGATGCATTACACACAGAGTGATATATTTCAAGCATTTCTTTCTTTTAATCTTGATGATTATGGCTTACAGCTAGTGAAAACCCAAAATTCTGTATCTCAGAAGATTAGAATATTACACAAGATCAATAAAAAAAAGGATTTTTAATACAGAAATGTTGGCTTACTGAAAAGTCTGTCCATGTACAGTATAGTATGCACTCTATACTTGGGCGGGGCTCCTTTTGTATAAATTACTGCATCAATTCGGCGTGGCATGGAGGCGATCAGCTTGGGGCACTGCTGAGATGTAATGGAAGCCCAGGTTGCTTTGATAGCGGCCTTCAGTTCATCTGCATTGTTGGGTCTGGTGTCTCTCATCTTCCTCTTGACAATACACCACAGATTCTCTATGGGGTTTAGGTCAGGTGAGTTTTCTGGCCAATTAAGCACAGTGATACCATGATCATTAAACCAGGTATTGGTTTAAACTTTTGGCAGTGTGGGCAGGTGCCAAGTCCTGCTGCAAAATGAAATCATCATCTCCATAAAGATGGTCAGCAGAGGAAGTCATGAAGTGCTCTGGAATTTCCTGGTAGAAGGCTGCACTGACTTTGGACTTGATAAAACACAGTGGACCAACACCAGCAGATGACATGGCTCCCCAAATCATCACTGACTGTGGAAAATTTTGCATTTCATTCGGAAATCCAGGTCCCAGATTCTGGAGGAAGAGTGGAGAGGCACAGAATCCATGTTGCTTGAGGTCCAGTGTGAGGTTTCCACAGTCAGTGATGATTTCGGGAGCCATGTCATCTGCTGGTGTTGGTCCATTGTGTTTTATCGAGTCCAAAGTCAGTGCAGCCCCACACCAGGAAATTCTAGAGCACTTCATGACTTCCTCTGCTGACCAGCTTTATGGAGATGCTGATTTCATTTCCCAACAGGACTTGACACCTGCCCACACTGCCAAAAGTACCAATACCTGGTTTAATGATCATGGTATCACTGTGCTTGATTGGCCAGCAAACTCACCTGACCTAAACCCCATAGAGAATCTATGTGATATTGTCAAGAGGAAGGTGAAAGACACCAAACCCAACAATGCAGATGATCTGAAGGCCGCCATCAAAGCAACCTGGGCTTCCATCAAAATTAAAAGAAAGAAATGCTTGAAATATATCACTCTGTGTGTAAGGCGTCTATATAAAACATACAAGTTTCACTTTTTGAATGCCGTTTCATTTTTTAAATTTAATTACTGAAATAAATTAACTTTTTGATGATAGTCAAATTTTATGAGATGCACCTGTATGCAGTGGCGTCGGAAGGGAGGGAGGGTGACTGCGACTATAGCCGTGAGTGGGCCCCCAAAAACTCCCGGGTCTCGGTAATAGTGACACAATTATTAGCCCCGAGTACCAAGGCCTGGGCTTGGCCGGGAAATCGGGGCTATTGGCCGCCTGCCCTGGGGTCGCTTTCTGGCCGATCCTTGGCTGGTGCACTCCAGGTGGGCTGCTGGTCTGAAGGGAAGGGGGTAGATGAGCGACGCCGGACAGAGCGGGGATCTCCATCTACCGCATTCCCAGCGCGGCTGAGTGACATGTGAAGTCCCGCCTCCTGAACCGACTCCTATGATGGACGTCACAGTGGTCCAATGCCAGGACGTGTGACATCCATCATAGGAGCCACCAGTCAGGAGGTGAGTGGGAGATTCCCACTCTGTGTAAACTGGCGTCTCTCCTCTCCTGATGACACTGCTGTCTGATCAGGCTGCATGGGCACAGGTAACTTAGGCTGAGCTGGTGATGGAATGGCAGTGATCAGGATGCATGGGCACAGGTAAGGCTGAGCTGGTGATGAAATAAAGGAGGTTCTGACCAGAAGTAGCAAACAGAAAAAGGTATGCCACATCCCTTAATAACATAAACAAGAGCAAAATGTTCCCCTGGGGTGGGATTTTGGAGGCATTACCACAAAAAGTATATTGATAGTAGAAATATTTTATTACAAAAACAGAAATATAACACACAATAATCAAAGTATACCATAGCACATATAAAAATACAAATATAGAATTGCATCGGGAGTGCAGGTAACAACAAGAGGTGGTATATGTCACACACGACAATAAATGAAAAACAGACTGATATTATAAGATGGAGTGGGTCTCACTAAACCGACGCGTTTCGGAAAGTCCTTCGTCAGGGTTTGACGAGTGAGAGTTACCATCTAATAAATATTGTAAAAACAAAAAAGTGTCAAAATAGTTAATGTCAAATACATGCATAAAGTAATATGTCCCCCACACCCCAAGTGTGAGAGAGTACACACTTACCCAATGCAAAATAAAAAACGAACAATCAGCGCATAAAATCAGCTCTGCTGTGGTGTCCCAGGCCGCATGCATATGTTAGAAGTCCAAGAGTAGGTGGGCAGAATGCTATGAACAGATCCGTATAAGGAGTGCTCTACTACACCAACTTCCCCTAAATGCTGAGGAGACGCCGCGTCCAAATAGGGCGCAGCGCCTGTGCGCAGGCTGGGGTCCAACTGGATCTTCGGACCTAGAATTGTATGAACCATATCATGAGAGAGGGCCAATAACATATAAGAAAACTAATACTACTAAATATGGTGAAGTCTGAAGAAAACAAAATTCTAAAGAAAGCACCAGAAAAGTATATCTGCATATATAAAAAATAAAGGCCAGGAGCATACCTGAAATTTGGAACTGGGGGGGACACCTACAGTGTGTAATGTAGGGAAGGGAGGAGAGGCTCGTGAAACACCGTACCAGTTAATGGGCTGGCCAAAGAGTAAGAACCTATTGTTGAAAGACAAAGGGAAAGAGGGTAAGCTCCAAAGTAAAATGAATGGACAAGTAAAGATGTATAGAGAACACCATGCAATGAAGTGTTCTCCAAAGTAAAATCTAGTAAATGCCCCCAATCCATTAGAGTATATTACCTATGGCAGCCAAGAGCGCAGCACTGGTGCACCGTCCACCTCCGATCACAAGATCAGAGTGGATGGGCTGAGGTATATATTCACAGTGGAGGCACTCCCAGCTGATTGTGATGACAATCAGCTGGGCGCCGTGTGTTCCCTGAGTTGTCTCCTCCCGTTCACCACAGCTGTCAAGCAGACAGCCTATGAAACGGCATCCCGTCCTCCTCGTCCAATCCTGGACCCCCTGGGAGTGGACCGCGCCGCGCCCCCCCACGCACGCCGGCCCCGGTTCCCCACCGCGCATGTGCGTTAGCCAGGCTGGAACGCACCGTCACGGCTGACGTCACGGGGCCCCGCCCCGGGGACGCGCGCCGCCGTCCAATCCCACCGGCACGGGAAGCCGGGGCTGAGTTCAGCTGACGCTGAGTCAGACCCGGAAGGGAGGAGCCGAAAAACGGCTAGCTCTCTAGTGTCCCCAAGGAGGGGCAGCCTTTCCGTGCCGGGTCTGCGCACATCACAGCAAAGGGGGGCAAATATTGAAGGTGTCACCCAAGAAGTTGGGCATGCATAACCAAAAAAGTATCTAAAAATATGAAGAGAGAAGCACGTATCTATGGACATAGTGTTCCATGATAAGGGAACATGAGCAATGTTAATTAACTAACAAAGCACCTATGGCGTGAGAGACCACAACACAGCTGTTACATGGGGAGAGAAAATGCTGATAAATACGTAAACAGAGAATTACATAACACTCAAATAAGGGGTCATAACATCTAATTCACCCCATTGGGACAGGATTACATCAAACGGGGATAACCTCCTTGCCCTGAAAAACAAGAGCAGGTAGTGTAAAACCCCCAGTATGGCCCGTGAGGCACCAATATCCAACCCCTAATATAACAAAGGCCCATCCTCCCCATAATGGGGGCATTGTAGAAGCAGAACAGAGGCCAAGTCGGAGGTGGTAGGATAGAAGTTTATTTTTCCATGCCCCCGGAGTCAAAGCCCTCTAAGAAGGGTTTGAAGCATGTGGAATCGTTCAAACCAGGGGGTCTGGTTGCACGTAAGTTATAGATCCACCTAAGCTCGAGCTGGAGGAGGTCCTTGTTCCAGTCTCCTCCCCTCCAGCCCGGGTGGACCCGGTCCAAGATCAAAAATTTGATATTGGGAAACTTTCCCTGGTGAACCAGGGCCGTGTGTCTCCCCAGAGGTAGATCGGGGTCACATGTCTGCATGCTCCTGATGTGGCGGTATGCCCTATGCCAGAATTCCAGTTTGGTTTTCCCGACATAGAAACATCCGCAATCACACCGGAGCATGTAGACCACCCCTTTCGTCTTGCAGTTTGCAAAATGCTTGGGCCTGAAGACACTGCCATTAGGTAAAATAGGATTTTTTGTAGTGTACATAAATCTACAGTATCCGCAGGCCCCACACATAAAAGTACCCCTGTACTTGCAATGCTGGGCAAATTTTTCGTCCCTAAATTCACTTCTGACCAATCTGGAGGAAAGGGAAGAAGCCCTTCTGAAAGTGAAGAGGGGACTCTCAGGGAGGAGTCTCTGTAAGTTGGGGTCCATGGTGAGAATGTGCCAATATTTGGACACAATATTCCTGACTTCAAGATGTTGGTTACAGTACTTTGTAATGATACGCAGGGAATTATCCTGGGTCTTGTCTTTTTGCGAGTAAATAAGGGATTGTCTGCTGCGTGTGGTGGCCCGTTTGTAAGCTTTTTTGAGAGAGGTACGAGAGTAACCTCTCTCAAGGAGTCTCTCGCGCAGATTGTTTGCCTCTTTCTTAAAAGTCGCTTCGTCGGTGCAATTTCTACGCACCCTCAAATATTGACTATATGGTATAGATTTGATGAGACTTGCTGGGTGAAAGCTTGAAGCATGTAGGATGGTATTCCCAGCAGTGGCCTTCCGAAAGAGGCCACTGCTGAGTCCACCATCCCAGTCCCTACTAACCATAACGTCCAGAAATGCGATCTCACTGCGACTGAATGCCATAGTGAAGTTGAGATTGAAGCAGTTTCTGTTCATGCTCATCAAGCATGATTGTAAGAGTTCTATAGGGCCATCCCAGATGGTGAAGATGTCGTCGATGTATCGGAGCCACAATAAAAAGTGGCTCGTATACATCGACGAGTCCTCATCACTGAGAAAGGTAGTTTCCCACTCCCCCAGGTACAGGTTGGCATAGGACGGGGCACAACAAGTCCCCATTGCCACCCCCTGTACCTGGAGGAAGTGGGAACCATCGAAAGAAAAAACGTTGTGGTATAAAATGTATTCCAACAGTTGTAAAATGAAGTCATTATATGTCCAGTCACCATCCTGTCTCTGAAAGATGGCCTTTTTAACAGCCCTAAGTCCACCGGTATGGGGAATAGAGCTATACAGGGCCTCTACGTCGATCGTCACGAGATAAGCATTATCCGGTATGGTGAGATTGTCAATAATTTTAAGGAAGTGGATAGTGTCTTTGACGTATGACCGTAAACTGGTGACATGAGGTTTGAGGTACTCATCAATCAAACGGCTGGCATGTTCGCTGATGGATCCCCTCCCCGAGATGATTGGTCTCCCTGTGGGATTCTGACTGTCTTTATGAATTTTAGGGAGTGAGTAAAAAGTTGGTACGATTGGGAATTTAACTCTAATGTATTCCCATACTGTCTTGTTAATAACTTTGTTGTTGTATGCCGTGTCCACGAGGGAATAATATTCCTGGTAAAATCTGTTAATCAGATCACTAGAAATTTTTTTGTACCAATTTTTGTTCATAAGGATTTTATTGCACATTAGGATGTATTGGGCATTGTCCATCAGGACAATGTTCCCACCCTTATCCGAGGGCTTGATGACTATGGATTTATTGTCACCAAGTTCCTTGAGTGCCTGTCTGTCAGCCAAGTTGGTGTTTGTCTCACTGGGGGTGCGAATACGCATTTTTTCAATGTCTTTATGTACCAATTTAAGGAATGTAGAAATATATGGATTGGAGCTAGGAGGTGGGAATTGGACTGATTTCTTTTTAAGTTTGGACCTCTGATCTGACTCACAGGCCGGCACCTCCCTGTTTAACAGGGGAAGAGAAAGCACGGAGGGTAGATCAATGCGATCAATGAGATCAGTTGTGTCGCTTTCCTCCAAAAGCGACACCAGTTGGTCAATGGCTTGATTTTCCTGGGGTGTAAGATCCATGGACCCCTGGGGTTTCTGATACATGTTTTTTAGCAGGTGATGAAATGGGCAATGATCAGGCTGCATTGATGGGCACTGGTGGTAAAGGCTGCACTGATGTGCACTGGTGAGGCTGAGCTGATGGGCACTCATGATGCTGCATTGATGGGCACTGGTGAGGCTGAGCTGATGGGCACTGATCGAGCTGCATTGATAGGCACAGGTAAGGCTGCACTGATGAGACTGTATTGATGGGCACTGATGAGGCTGCATTGATGGGCACTGGTGAGGCTGCACTGAAGGGGACCGGTGAGGCTGCACTGATGGGCACTGGTGAGGCTGCACTGATCAGGCTACACTGATGAAAACTGATCAGGCTGCACAGGTGAGGCTGCATTTATGGGCACTGGTGAGGCTACATTGATGGCACTGATCAGGCTGCACTGATGGGCACTGATTAGGCTGCACTGATGGGCACTGATCAGGCTACACTGATGGACACTGATCGGACTGCACAGGTGAGGCTGCATTAGTGGGCACTGGTGAGGCTGAATTGATGGCACTGATTAATCTGCACTGATGGGCACTGGTGATGCTGCATTGATGGGCACTGGTGAGGCTGCACTGATGGGCACTGGTGAGGCTGCACTGATGGGCACTGGTGAGGCTGCACTGATGGGCACTGGTGATGCTGCATTGATGGGCACTGGTGAGGCTGCACTGATGGGCACTGGTGAGGCTGCACTGATGGGCACTGGTGATGCTGCATTGATGGGCACTGGTGAGGCTGCATTGATGGCAGTGATCAGGCTGCACTGATGGGCACTGATTAGGCTGCACTGATGGGCACTGATCAGGCTACACTGATGGACACTGATCGGGCTGCACAGGTGAGGCTGCATTAGTGGGCACTGGTGAGGCTGAATTGATGGCACTGATTAATCTGCACTGATGGGCACTGGTGATGCTGCATTGATGGGCACTGGTGAGGCTGCACTGATGGGCACTGGTGAGGCTGCACTGATGGGCACTGGTGAGGCTGCACTGATGGGCACTGGTGATGCTGCATTGATGGGCACTGGTGAGGCTGCATTGATGGCAGTGATCAGGCTGCACTTATGGGCACTGGTGAGGCTGCATTGATGGGCATTGCCAATGCCCCAGTGCTGATCTTCACGTCCCCTTCTGATGTCGGAAGGGGGTGTCGTGGGATCCAATCACAGGCTTCTGATAGAGAAGCCTGTAATTGAAGCAGATCGCTGGCTTAGAGCGAATGTGTGCGCTCTGAACCTGCAACACACATATTTATGGGAAGGGATAATGATCATTACACCGAGTTTATTATTCATAATAATATTCTTAACAATAATAATAATATACACAAATTATTTATATATATATATATATATATATGTGTGTGTGTATATACATACATGCATACATACAGGCAGGGGTGTTGCTAGGTGGTAAATATATATATATATATATATATAATTTTTTTTTAATATATATATATTTCTTCTCTATGTCGGTGTGGCGCACAGTGATGTGATGATTTCTCATGTCTATGTATACAATGTATCTGGTGTGATGAGTGATCCGGTGTATACAATGTGCATACAATGTATCATCTTTTCCTCCTCCCAGCCTCATCTCACTCTCCAGGGATGACAGGGTGGAGGGAGGAGGATGAGGAGGATGAAGGGATATAGGTAGGATGAGGATGGATGAGGGAAATACCGGAGGATGACGTCACTCACTCTGATGTCCGGTGACCCGCCGGGTGTGTCGGGCGATGCTCGGGCTCCTCAGGATCGCCCTACCGACAGATTTCAGAGCGTCCATCCTACACCGCACACCGAGATCCGCCCAATAGGGGTGGGGAGAGCCGGGACACGCCCACCTGTCACCTCCTCATCTGCATATCACACAGATGAGCTATAAATAATATCCATCTGTTCTGTATATATACCTCATTATTTATTTATATATATCCCTCCTATTATTTATCTATATATCTATATATACCTCCTATTATTTATCTATATATCCTATATATACATCCTATTATTTATCTATATATACATCCTATTATTTTTATATATATCCTATATATCCCTCCTATTATTTATCTATATATCCTATATATACATCCTATTATTTATCTATATATCCTATATATACATCCTTTTATTTTTCTATGTATCCTATATATCCCTCCTATTATTTATCTATATATACCTCCTATTATTTATCTATATATCCCTCCTATTATTTATCTATATATCCCTCCTATTATTTATCTATATATACCTCCTATTATTTATCTATATATCCCTCCTATTATTTATCTATATATCCTATATATACCTCCTATTATTTTTCTATATATCCTATATATCCCTCCTATTATTTATCTATATATACCTCCTATTATTTATCTATATATCCTATATATCCCTCCTATTATTTATCTATATATCCTATATATACATCCTATTATTTATCTATAGATCCTATATATACATCCTTTTATTTTTCTATATATCCTCTATATCCCTCCTATTATTTATCTATATATCTATATATACCTCCTATTATTTATCTATATATACCTCCTATTATTTTTCTATATATCCTATATATCCCTCCTATTATTTATCTATATGTATATATATACACCTCCTATAATGTATCTATTTATCCCTCCTATTATTTTTCTATATATCCTATATATCCCTCCTATTATTTATCTATATATCCCTCCTATTATTTATCTATATATACCTCCTATTATTTATCTATATATCCTATATGTCCCTCCTATTATTTATCTATATGTCTATATATACCTCCTATAATGTATCTATATATACCTCCTATTATTTATCTATATATCCCTCCTATTATTTATCTATATATCCTATATATACATCCTATTATTTTTCTATATATCCCTCCTATTATTTATCTATATATACCTCCTATTATTTATCTATATATCCTATATGTCCCTCCTATTATTTATCTATATGTCTATATATACCTCCTATAATGTATCTATATATACCTCCTATTATTTATCTATATATCCCTCCTATTATTTATCTATATATCCTATATATACATCCTATTATTTTTCTATATATCCCTCCTATTATTTATCTATATATCTATATATACCTCCTATTATTTATCTATATGTCTATATATACCTCCTATAATGTATCTATATATCCCTCCTGTTATTTTTCTATATATCCCTCCTTCTATTTATCTATATATCCCTCCTATTATTTATCTTTATATCCTATATATCTATATATACCTCCTCTTATACATCCCTCCTATTATTTATCTATATACACCTCTGATCATTTTTTGATATATACACCTCTCATCGTTATATAATATACTACTTTTCTACACAGACATCACGCACTCTAGTCTCTATGGTCACCCCGGACTCCGCCCCCTTTCTCTCTCTCTCTCTCTCTCTCTCTCTCTCTCTCTCTCTCTCTCTCTCTCTCTTTGCCTCCAAATGTCGGCGCATGCGCAGTATGGTAGAGGCAGTGGGGGACGCGCACTGTACGGGCTCGTGCACACTTTCCAGGCTCTACGGATGACGTCCTTCCGTACAGCGTCCGTAGTCCGCCGTCACCCCGGCAACCACAAACTGTGAGGATTCCTGCTAGAGCCCGACATCACCCGAGCACCGCCCGGACTACAGAGAGGACACAATGCAGCTGAAACATATGAAGACCCTCCTCACCCCACAGGTGTCACCCGAACCGGGTCACTACACAGGGCGGGGGGGGGGGGGGGGGGGGTTAGGGGTATAAATGGCGGGGTGTGTGTGAGGTATGTGGCTCTCTTGTGTGTGAGGTGAGGTGTTATGAGAATGTAATTGGGAGTAGAAGAACTAGTGTACCCAGCATATAATAGTATCCATAAGTAGAGTCCAGTTTCAGGGGCCCCTGAGGTGGACACAGTGTCTGTTTTGGCAGCGGAGACCTGAAGATGAGATCAGCGGTGATGAGGAGATCCTTCGGGCACTTGTCCAACCAGCCTGGAATGGAGCTTCTCACTAGCAGGAACTGAAGCTCAGAGGCCACTTATCTACTCTGCATCTTAGTCCCTCTCTAGTAGCAGACTCTGAGCTTCAGTTCATGCTGGTGAGAAGCTCCATCCCAGGCTGGTTGGACAGTGGCCGAAGGATCTCCTCATTACCGCTGATCTCATCTTCAGGTCTCCGCTACCAAAACTGACACTGCGTCCACCTCAGGGGCCACACATATCCTGCCCGACACCCCACGCATACCCCTGCCCGACACCCCGCGCATACCCCTGCCTGACACACCACGCATACCCCTGCCTGACACACCACGCATACCCCTGCCCGACACACCACGCATACCCCTGCCCGACACACCACGCATACCCCTGCCCGACACACCACGCATACCCCTGCCCGACACACCACGCATACCCCTGCCCGACACACCACGCATACCCCTGCCCGACACCCCGCGCATACCCCTGCCCGACACACCACGCATACCCCTGCCCGACACACCACGCATACTCCTGCCCGACACACCACGCATACCCCTGCCCGACACACCACGCATACCCCTGCCCGACACACCACGCATACCCCTGCCCGACACACCACGCATACCCCTGCCCGACACACCACGCATACCCCTGCCCGACACACCACGCATACCCCTGCCCGACACACCACGCATACCCCTGCCCGACACACCACGCATACCCCTGCCCGACACACCACGCATACCCCTGCCCGACACACCACGCATACCCCTGCCCGACACACCAAGCATACCCCTGCCCGACACACCACGCATACCCCTGCCCGACACACCAAGCATACCCCTGCCCGACACACCAAGCATACCCCTGCCCGACACACCAAGCATACCCCTGCCCGACACACCACGCATACCCCTGCCCGACACACCACGCATACCCCTGCCCGACACCCCACGCACACCCTGCCCGACACCCCACGCACACCCTGCCCGACACCCCACGCACATATTCTCTTCTGGTCCCGATGAAAATACGAGGTGTGAAAGAAACAAACACCTGTGTGCGGGAAAATGAGCGACAGGAATCTGGAGCAACGGATTCACATCAAACTTGGTGGCAAAGGAGCGACTGAAACTTCATCGCTGTTACAACAGGCTTATGGTGAACGTCCCTGGAAGAAATCAGGTGTTCTTGAATGGCTTAGGCGGTTGGGAAGATGTCCGCTATGGCACAAGAGGTGCGTGGCCAAAAACGCAAAGGACGGGTGCAAATGTGGACAGAGCGGGAACGCTTGTAACGATCAGATGGAAGACGGAGGCTCCATTCCCACCTGGGTGTTCTGGAATCACGGGACGCTTTTGCGATGCCAATGCTTCTTAATTGCACTCTAATCCTGATTCGATTTTGCCATGCGATTCCAAAATCGCGGCAAGACGTGGGACGCTTTTGCAATGCCAATACTTTTTAATGGCACCCCAATCACGATTCAATTTTGCCATGCGATTTCAGAATTGTGGCAAGACGTGGGGCGCTTTTGTAATGCCAATACTTTTTAATGGCACCCCAATCACGATTCAATTTTGCCATGCGATTTTAGAATTGTGGCAAGACGCGGGACGCTTTTGCGATGCCAATGCTTCTTAATGGCACCCCAATCGCGATTAAATTTTGCCACGTGATTCCAAAATAGCGGCAAGACACGGGACGCTTGTGCTGTGCCACTACTTCTTAATGGCACCTCAATCGCGATTCAATTTTGCCATGCGACTCCAGAATGGGGGCAAAACGCCGGACGCTTTTGCGATGTCAATACTGCTTAACCCCTTCAGATCCATGCTATAGCCGAATGACGGCTACAGCGCGGACCTACTTTGCCAGGAGGCCATCAATAGACGTCCTCCACTTTGCATGCTCCCCGTGTGCTCCCTGCAGGGCGCGTGCGCTTTGATCACCCGAGTCAATGAGACTCGGGTGATCACAGATCGGAGTAAGGCGGTCGTTCCCGGCCTCTTACCACGTGATCAGCTGTCAGCCAATGACAGCTGATTACGTGATGTAAACAGAAGATCGGTAATCTTTTTTTTTTTTTTCTCCTCACGCTAACAGCGTGAGAAGAAAAAAAAGCAGATCACCGGCTTCTGTGCAAGGGACATCGGTCCAGAAGAGGAAGAGGCGAAGCCGCCTCATCTGCGCCAACCAGTACCGCCTGCCAGTGCCACCTGCCAGTGTCCACAGTGCCACGAATCAGTGCCCACCAGTGCATAACAGTGCCAGCAATCAGTGCCACCTATCAATGCCCACAAGTGCCACCTATCCATGCCCACCAGTGGTGCCAATCAGTGCCACCTAGCAGCGTCACCTACCAGTGCTGATCAGTGCCCATCACTGCCACCTACTAGTGCCCTTCAGTGTCACCTAACAATGCCCATCAGTGCCACCTCATCAGTGCCACCTCATCAGTGCCCACCAGTGCCACCTCATCAGTGCCCATCAATGCAGCCTATTGGTGCCCATCAGTGCAGCCTCATCAGCGTACATCAATGAAGGAGAAAAATTGCCTGTTTGCAAAATTTATTAACAAAATATAAAATGTTTTTTGTTTTTTTTAATTCGGTCTTTTTAATTTTTTTTATTAAAAAACCCAGAGGAGATCAAATACCACCAAAAGAAAGCTCTATTTGTGGGGAAAAAATGATAAAAATTTAATTTGGGTACAGTGTAGTATGACCGCGCAATTGACGTTCAAAGAGTGACAGCGTTGAAAGCTGAAAATTGGTCTGGGCAGGAGGGGGGTTTAGGTACCAAGTAAGCAAGTGGTTAATGGCACCCCAATCGTGAATTGATTTTGCCATGCGATTCCAGAATCGCGGAAAAACATGGGATGCTTTTGCAATGCCATTACTTCTTAATGGCACCCCAATTGCGGTGCAATATTTGCCATGGGAAAAGTCGCACTGCAATCGCGACAAACCACAATGTGCGAAGCTCGTGTCCAAAAGAAGTTCCTGCTCCTTTTTGAGTGACAAGCTTTGCAATTTTGCTGCGATTGCAGTGCGATGTATCACACCAAAATCACACCGCGATTGGGGTGCCATTAAGAAGTAATGGCATTGCAAAAGGGTCCCATGTTTTGTCACGATTCTGGAATCGCATGGCAAAATCCTATCATGATTGGGGTGGCATTAAGAGGTAAAGGCGTCCTGCATTTTGCTGCAATTCTGGAATGGTGGGCAGAATCGCCTGTGAATCCAGAATGCCCAGGTGTGAATGGAGCCCGAGTGTGCAAATGGCGGCAGAAGAATTGAACATGAACAGGGAAACAGTGCGGCAGATTCTAACGGAGGATTTGAGAACAAGAAAGATTTCTGCATAGATGGCACCTCGAATCTTGACAGAAGGTCAGAAATAACATCGTCTTCACATTTCATCCCATCGTTTGAAGAATACCGAGGGGTTGGATAGGGTTATTGCCGGTCCATTCTGGGAATTAAATTGTCACACCCGGTACAACAGCAGCAACTCCATAGACAGGATATCTGACTCAGTTCTCTCTCTGTCTGCTTTCTGGAAACTCCCCTTTATAAAGATATCAAGGTCCTCCAATCTGGGGTTTCTGGCCCAGCTAGCAGGGACAGTAAGTGATGTACATAAAAATAAAAACAAATACCTCCTATTTTTAACAATAAGAAGCACAACTATTTACAGTTATTGACAGTAGAGGGCAGCAGATCCCTTCAGGTGTGTCAAACAGGGCAGGTGTCAGGCGGGGTATGTATTGGGTGTCAGGCGGGGTATGTGTTGGGTGTCGGGCAGGGTGTGTGTGGGGTGTCGGGCAGGGTGTGTGTGGGGTGTCGGGCAGGGTGTGTGTGGGGTGTCGGGCAGGGTATGTGTTGGGTGTCGGGCAAGGTGTGTGTGGGATGTCGGGCGGGGTGTGTGTGGGGTGTCGGGCAGGGTATGTGTGGGGTGTCGGGCAGGGTATGTGTGGGGTGTCGGGCAGGGTATGTGTGGGGTGTCAGGTGGGGTGTGTGTGGGGTGTCGGGCAGGGTGTGTGTGGGGTGTCGGGCAGGGTATGTGTGGGGTGTCGGGCAGGGTATGTGTCGGGTGTCAGGCAGGGTGTGTGGGGTGTTGTCCGGTGTGTGATCAAGTGATCTCTTTCAGGAAGGAGCGGCGAAGGTGACATGTATGGCGTGGTCACAGAACAATACGCGGTTTGCGGTGTGTACGGTGGACAGGGTGGTTCTCTTGTATGATGAACAGGGAGAGAGAAGAGACAAGTTCAGCACAAAACCCGCCGATGCCAAGGTGAGTTCCTCATCATGTGACCTCTGCTATACAGGGATCTGACATCTGACTTGCATTGTTTTCTAAAACCTTCATCTCCCACATACAGTTGTGCTCATAAGTTTACATACCCTGGCAGAATTGATGATTTCTTGGTTATTTTTCAGAGAATATGAATGGTAACACAAAAACGTATCTTTCACTCATGGTTAGTGTTTGGCTGAAGCCATTTATTATCAATCAACTGCGTTTACTCTTTTTTAAATCATAATCACAACAGAAACTACCCAAATGACCCTGATCAAAAGTTTACATACCCAAGTTCTTAATATGTTGTATTGCCCCCTTTAACATCAATGACAGCTTGAAGTCTTTTGTGGTATTTGTGGATGAGGCTCTTTAATTTCTCAGATGGCAAAGCTGCCCATTCCTCTTGGCAAAAAGCCTCCAGTTCCTGTAAATTCTTGGGCTGTCTTGCATGAACTCCACGTTTGAGATCTCCCCAGAGAGGCTCAATGATATTGAGGTCAGGAGACTGAGATGGCCAATCCAGACCCTTCACTTTATTCTGCTGTAGCCAATGACAAGTCGACTTGGCCTTGTGTTTTGGACCATTGTCATGTTTGAATGTCCAAGTACGTCCCATGCGCAGCTTCCTGGCTAATAAATGCAAATGTTCCTCCAGTATTTCTTGACAACATACTGCATTCATCTTGCCATCAATTTTGACCCAATTTCCTGTTCCTTTGTAGCTCACACATCCCCAAAACATCAGCGATCCACCTCCGTGTTTCACAGTAGGAATGGTGGACCTTTCATCATAGGCCTTGGTGACTCCTCTCCAAATGTAGTGTTTATGTTTGTGGCCAAAAAGCTCAATTTTGGTCTCATCACTCCAAATGACTTTGTGCCAGAAGGTTTGAGGCTTGTCTCTGTGCTGTTTGGCGTATTGTAAGTGGAATACTTTGTGGCATTTGCGTAGTAATGGCTTTCTTCTGGTGACTCGACCATGCAGCACATCTTTCTTCAAGTGCCTCCTTAGGCTTCATGTACACAGGACGTGTTTACAACCTCTCCTGACCTGAATGATTTAACTTGACAGATAGTAACCCACGTTTAAAACATCCGTTTTGCCGCGTTTATATGCCGCATTTGCGTTTTAGAATCGTTAAAAAAAAAATTATATATATATATATATAATATATTAAAATAGCCAAAAATGAAAAACGCCTGTAAACGAAACGCGGCTAAGCTCGAGTTGCCGCGTCTAGAAGTGTTTGGCGCTTGAAATGCCTCTAATTCAGCTTCTGAACCCATTTTTTTTTGCGTTCAAAAAAAAGCCTCTAAACTCAACTGCCTATAAATGGCTATAAACGATCCTGTGTACATGTACTGATAAGATAACATAGAGGAGAGTTTAGGAGCAGTTGAAAAAAAATGCCCAACTGCTCCTAAACGTCCGTTTACCAGCAGCAGTGTACATGAGGCCCTATTGTGCTTCTTGAAACAGCCACACCACATGTTTTCAGAGAGACCTGAAGTTATTTGTGGGTTTTTCTTTGCTTCCCAAACAATTTTCCTGGCAGTTGTGGCTCAAATTTTAGTTAGTCTACCTGACCGTGGTTTGATTTCAACAGAACCCCTCATTTTCCACTTTCCAGAGTTTGAACACTGCTGATTGGCATTCTCAATTCCTTGGATATCTTTTTATATCCCTTTCCTGTTTTATACAGTTTAACTACCTTTTCCCGAAGATCATTTGACAATTCTTTTGCTTTCCCCATAACTCAGAATCCAGAAATATCAGTACAGCATTGGATGAAAGATGCAAGGGTCTGTCAGGAGTCCAGAAACCCATTGACCTTTTATACACACACACACTAATTACAAGCAAACAGATCACAGGTGAGGATGGTTACCTTTAATAGCCATTCAAACCCCTTTGTGTCAACTTGTGTGCATGTTATCAGGCCAAAATCACCAGGGTATGTAAACTTTTGATCAGGGTCATTTGGGTAGTTTCTGTTCATTATGATTTTAAAAAGAGTAAACACAGTTGATTGATAATAAATGGCTTCAGCCAAACACTAACCATGAGTGAAAGAAAAGTTTTGTGTTATCATTCATATTCTCTGAAAAATGGCAAATGGCTGAGTAAGCACTACTGTTAGTGCGAAACGCGTCAGCTCTTTTGTCTGCTGTGGCATGTACTTTTGATTTTTGAAAAAAAAGGCAATTTCTTCAGAATGCGGCGGTCCAGAACCATTTCCTATTTATGAGTGGAAGAAATGTTTTTGTGTTATCATTCACATTCTCTGAAAAATAGCGAAGTAATAAATTCTGCCAGGGTATGTAAACTTATAAGCACAACTGTGTATAGGTAATAGGGTTGTCCCGATACCGATACTAGTATCGGTATCGGCACCGATACCAAGCATTTGCCCAAGTACTTGTACTCGGGCAAATGCTCCCGATGCTTCCGCCGATACCTTGACTGTCAGCGGTGATTGTGTGTGGGGGAGTTACAAGCTTCTCCCCCCGCGGCTTTCAGCTGCTTAGTGACATACAGCGGTGATCGGTGCTTGTAATTCCCCCACACGCGATCACCGCTGACTGTCACCTCCTCCTCCTTAGTCCTCCTCCGTTCCTCTGTCCCCCCCCCCCCGCTGTCCTCCTTCTTTGCTCTGTCCCCCTCCGCTGTCCCCATCCGTTCCTCTGTCCCCCCCCGCTGTCCTCCTTCTTTGCTCTGTCCCCCTCCGCTGTCCTCCTCCGTTCCTCTGTCCCCCCCGCTGTCCTTCTTCTTTGCTCTGTCCCCCTCCGCTGTCCCCATCCGTTCCTCTGTCCCCCTCCGCTGTCCCCATCCGTTCCGGCTTTCCGTTGTCCCCCTCTCTCTTCGTCTGTCCCCTCCGTTCTGCTGTCTCTCTCCGCTGTGTGTATGGAGAGAGTCAGCTGACTCTTTCCATTCACATAACTGAAACATTGTAATCTCTTGTGATTACAATGTGTCAGTTTATGAATGGAGAGGAGCCGTTGTCTTCTCTCCATTCATTCTCAGTGCAGCTGACGCTGCAGAGAAAGGGACTGGGGAATTTCTATCCTCAGTCTATTTCTCTGTCTCAAGGGGGAGATATCAGAGGTCTGTTAAGACCCCTGATATCTCACCAAAGCCCCCCAACAGGGCTGATTAAAAAAAAAAAAAAAAACACACACACATAGTGCAATAAAGAATAAAAAAAAAAAATTGTAAAAAATAATAAATGTAAATGAAAAAACCCAAAACAAAAACACACACACAGACACCGTTCACTATACCCCCACCCCACCCCCCCCCCCCACCCCTCAAAAAAAAACAAAAAACTGTCACGTGACATTAAAAAAAGTATCGGTAATCGGTATCGGCGAGTACTTGAAAAAAAGTATCGGTACTTGTACTCGGTCCTAAAAAAGTGGTATCGGGACAACCCTAATAGGTAACATAGCACTCTGTCTGGTCTACATTTATGACTGAGAGGTCCAGTATCGGAAATCATCCTTATTTCTTGTAATAGTCATTGTATGGGTGTTCCTCCTCTGAGCTCATTTCCATCTCTTTTCTAATTGGTCTGTAGTACGGAAAGAAGAGCTATTTGGTGAAAGGCATGGCATTTTCCCCTGACTCCACCAAGATTGCCATTGGACAGACAGACAACATTGTCTATGTGTACAAGATCGGTGAGGACTGGTGAGTGACCCGTGTCCATGTCATTCAGTCCCCATCACCTTCCCTTCCTCCTCTACTGGGGAAATCCCCCTCTGACCCTATCTCTTACCTTCTCTGTGCCTCCCCTCTTCTTTATGCACACCTCTCCGCCCCTCTCCTTTCCTATCCTCGCCCCGTCTCACCCTTTTTCCTCCCTCTCTCTCCATCTTCACTCCTCTCCTCACCCCTCCCTTCCTCTTCCCACTCCCCCCCCCCCCCATCCCCACCCCTCTCGTCTTCTCCCCCCCTATCACCACTCCTCTCGTCTTCTCCCCCCCTATTCCCACTGTCGCGGACACTGGCTGCAAGGACCTTTTTCTGTCCACATTCACCCTGTTATTTGGTATTTCTATATTAATCTTTTATTTTTGTTAACTTGCCCAAAGAATATTCTCAGTTGTTTATTCTGAACAATACATGACTCTTGAAAGAGCTGATCACATTAACCTGCAGAGACGAACTGTCTGGTCACCAGGTCTGCCTTAAGTGTTGTGTTAATTAACATGTTAATTATATTATTGTCTTTTAAGTTTTTGCTAGAGGGGAGGGGGGAGTGTCCATGAGTCAGCCCTACCTCGTTATCTAACCCCTTGTGTTAAATGTGTATAAAAAGGCTGTGTTCTGCCCAATAAAGGAGTCAAGATTCTACAAGCTATTATCGACTAGACTTGTATTTTCTGCAGCTACAATATTATATCTGTCTGATGGTCATACTGGAGGAAGCGGTGTTATTGACGGGGGCACTCAGTGGAGTGTGGAATAGGATCCGTCACACCCACCCTCACTGTTCCTCCCCCATCCCCACCCCTCTCTTCCTCACCTCTCTTATCCCCCCCCCTCTTTTGTTCCTCCCACCCCCAATCAGTGCCCATTAGTAATGCCAGTCAGTGCTGGCTATCACTGCTGCCCATCAATGTCCATCACTGCTGCCCATCAGTGCCGCCTATTAGTGCTGCCTATCTGTGCCCACCAGTGCCACCCATCAGTGCCCACCAGTTCCGCTTATCAGTGCCACATATCAGTGCCACCTATCAGTGCCCATAAGTGCAGCATATTTGCGCCACCTCATCAGTGCCACCTCATCAGTGCTGCCTCATCAGCGTCCACCAGTGAAGGAGAAAAAAAAATTATTTACAAAATTTACTGACAGAAATTAAGAAAAACATTTTTTTTTTTCAAAATCTTCAGTCTTTTTTTTTTTGGAATATATAAAAAACCCAGAAGTGATTAAATACCACTAAAATAAAGCTCTATTTGTGTGAAGAAAATGCTAAAAATTTCACATGGGTACAGTGTAGCATGACCGCGCAATTGTCATTCAAACTGTGACAGTGCTGAAAGCTGAAAAATGGCCTGGGCAGGAAGGGGGTGAAAGTGGTATTGAGGTAGTTAAAAATAAATTCAGGTGGCCCGATTAAAGCGATGTTTGCTCTTCTGCAGCTCCGCATTTAAATCAATATCCTGCATTATAATTGGATTAACCACTTGCTGACCAGCTGCAGTACATATACTGCAGCCGATGGCCTCTATTGCGTAAAACGACGTACCTGTACGCCGTTTCGTGCAATAGCCAACGAAGTCGCACGCGCTGATTGGCCAGAGGGGGAGCCAATCAGCGGGTCTGGCGGTAGCAATGTCCGCCGGCCACCCGCGATCGCTCCCCACAGAGATAGAACAGCAGTCTGGCGATGTAAACAAGGCAGACCGCCGTTCTGTCAGAGATGAACAGAGCGATCTTATGTTCCTGCTAACCAGGAACACGGATCACTCTGTTCATCTAGTAGTGAATCCACCCCCCACACAGTTAGCAAGCCCCCCCTAGGGACACACTTAAGCCTTTGCTCGCCCCTGATGTTAACCCTTTCCCAGCCAGTATCATTAGTACAGTGATGGTGCATATTTAGCACTGATTAGTGTCACTGGTCCCCAAAAAAGTGACAGTTAGGTGTCCGATCTTTCCGCTGCAATGTTCCAGTCTCACTAAAAATCACTGATCACTGCCATTACTTAAAAAAAATAAAATAAATAAAAATGCCGTAAATATATCCCCTAATTTGTAGACACTATAAGTTTTGTGCAGACCAATCAATACAGCTTATTGGGGGGGGGTTACCAAAAATATATAGCGGAATACATATTGGCCTAAACTGATGATGAAGACATTTTATTTATAGCAAAAAGTAAAAAATATTGCTTTTTTTTTTCAAAATTGTCAAAATCACAAAAAATAAAAACAGCAGAGATGATCAAATGCCACCAAAAGAAAGCTCTATTTGTGGGGAAAAAAAACATTTATTTTAGTTGGGTACAGCGTCGCACGACCGTGCAAGTGTCGGTCAGCTAAAGTAAAGCAGCGCAGTATCGCAAAATATGGCCTGTTTATGAGGGGGGGCTGGGGGGGGGGTAAAACTTTTCGTAGTTGAAGGGGTTAACATTGAACAAATTTTAAGGGCATTTTTTTTTTCCATATGTAATGACAGTTATGGCGAACCTCTATTTTGCGATTTGACACATTCATTTATTCTTTTACTCACTTTTAGGAAAATATTTTGGTGCTCTGGTGGGGGGGGATGGGCTCCCATGCAGGTCGCAGGAGCAATGAGATGAGCAGGATCCTGTAATTGCACTAGTCTGTCCGCAGGCAGAATTAGATGACTGCTTCTTCCTGGGTTCACGCCGCTCTGCACTGCAGTGTGGAGAAGATGGAGGGAGGAGGTGGGTGGAGCAAACACTCACTCAGGGGCGGAGGCCTGCAGTGTGGAGAAGATGGAGGGAGGAGGAGCGGAGGAGGGTGGAGCCAACACTCAGGGGCGGAGTCAGAAGAAGGCTGCGCTCTGAGTGCTGGGGCTATCTCTCGCTCTCCTCATCAGCAGCAGCAGCTCCGATGTGACTCCCTGACGTCACTGGTTGCTAGATGCCAGGCGGCCCAGGCGCTAGCAACCAGTGCAGGGAACACAGAGGCCAAGCCAGCGGCACAGCTCCACCCACCTCCTCCCGGTCCAGCGCGGCGGCGCAACTATTACAATAGCACAGAGTCTCTCTTTCTCTTGATCGGCTGGTGATGATACTGAGAGAGAGAGACGGGAGTCGGGACTGCAGTCTGTGATATTTTCTGGGGGGGGCAATTGCCCAGTTGCCCCCCCCCCCCGGATCCGCCCCTGTGCACACCACCACCATCATTCAAACAGGAGAGGTCATGTGACAGTTGGTCATGTTGCACTTGGTGGAGAGTGAATAGAAGGGCTCCCCCTGGTGACTTGTTGGGGCCCGGTACAGGAGTACTGCCTGTTCCCTCTTACCGGTGGTTCTGCTTTTAGTAATAAGGGTCCGGTGGACATATTCCAGTCACCATGACACTCTGAACAATCTTCATTTTCCGCATGCAAGTAATATACTCTTTCTTGTCTCTTGTTTTGTAGGGGAGATAAAAAAGTAATCTGCAATAAATTCATTCAGACGGTAAGTATACACTTTTCCCATAAACTGACACCCCCTTCCTATATACCAGAAGGGAAAGGTAGGATGGTTGTCACAGTGCTGGAGGTGGGAGAGAGCGTTAGACCATTTACCACTAGTACATCGGGGGCTGTTTTTAAAGAACCCCTCATACTGTAGAGCAGGGGTCTTCAAACTACGGCCCTCCAGTTGTTCATGAACTTCAATTCCCATCATGCCTAGTCATGTCTGTGAATGTCAGAGTTTTACAATGCCTTGTGGGAAGTGTAGTTCTGCAACAGCTGGAGGGCTGTAGTTTGAGGATCCCTGCTGTAGAGGAAAGGGTCCTCCTTCCAGGCGGGATGGTTGTCACAGTACTAAAGGAAGAAAGCACGATAGAGAAGGCCTTTCAGGCGCTTCAAGTACCTCCCCTTATACTGGAGATGAAAGGGTCCCCCTTCATGGTGGGTTGGTTGTTACAATACCGGAGATGAGAAGGAGTCTTACACCAGGACTTGTTGTCACCTGTAGTACATGTCGAGGGCTGTTTATAAAGAACCCCTCATATATCCGAGAGGAAAGGGTCCCCCTTCCAGGTGGGATGGTTCTCACATTGCAAGAGGTGGAGGGAGCCTTAGATTAGGCCTTGTTGCCACCTCTAGTACATATTGGGGGCAGTTTATAAAGGACCCCCCTTATACTGGAGAGAAAAGGATCCCCCTTCCAGGTGGGATAGATGTCACATTGCCAGAAGTGGAGGGAGCCTTAGATTAGGCCTTGTCTCCTCTAGTACATATTGGGGGCAGTTTATAAAGGACACCCCTTATACTGCAGAGAAAAGGGTCCCCCTCCCAGGTGGGATGGTTGTCACAGTGCTGGAGGTGGGGGGAGCCTTAGACCAGGCCTTGTCTCCTCTAGTACATATTGGGGGCAGTTTTATAAAGGACCCCCCTCATCCTGGGTCGGAAATGGTCCTCCTCCCAGGTGGGATGGTTGTGACATGGCTGGAGGTAGAGGGAGCCTTAGACCAGGCCTTGTTGTCACCTGGAGTATATATTGGGGGCTGTATATAAAGGAACTCCCTTATACTGGAGAGGAAAGGGTCCCCCTTTATCGTGGGATGGTTGTCACAGTGCTGGGGGTGGGGGGAGCCTTAGACCAAGCCATTTTTACATCCAAATAGCAACAGTATAATACAGAAAAGCTGCATCAGCAATGTTACGAGAAGATAACATAAAAAAAAGACGCAGAGGCAGAACAATCCCTGAGGATAATGGTTCCCTACATCAGTCCTCAAGTACCCTCAACAGGGATTTCCTTCATCCTCTGCATATCCAGGAAATCAATGTCAATGGCTCTGTGTTTATGACGCCTATTTTGTCTTAGGGAATTTCTTACAAAAGTGGCCTGTTTGAGGTACATGAAGACTGATGTTGGGAGTCACCGTCCTTATGGGATGCAGGCCCATAGAGGGGGTCACACTGTGGGTCTGCCGGTTTGCTGTAACTGTTGCGCCTGGGGGTTCCAAATGGAAATTAGGGAAGAGTGACCCAAATGGGAATGTTTGTTACTTGTTAGAGGCAAAAGTAGATCCTGGGCAGTGCCAAGAACCAAAACCTGAGGGAAGAGTATAGAGCAGTGATGGCGAACCTTGGCACCCCAGATGTTTTGGAACTACATTTCCCATGATGCTCATGCACTCTGCAGTGTATTTGAGCGTCATGGGAATTGTAGTTCCAAATCTGAATGTGAAAGCTCACGGGGGGCTGCTCACTGGGGTGTTATCCTATTCCAGTCTATGGGAACAGTCAGGAGGTGGGGGGGGGGGGGGCATAAATAAATGACCTGGAGGTCTCCCCAATTTAGTCATAATATATAAAACATCATTACCCACTTCTAAACCTGCTGTGACCATTTTCTCCATATTTCATATTGACAATCTGTTCTTCACATCACTGTGACCATTTCATTCATCAGTTGGAGACGTGTGTTCCTATCTAGGACACATTCAGCCTCTCTGGGGTACATAAAAGTAGTCTATTTATTCTTAGTATATCCGATGCAGCAGTTCCAAATCTGGGAGGGGGGTGCCAAGGTTCGCTATCACTGGTATAGAAAATGGAAATAGAAATAAAGTAGATCATGTCAGAGAAGGAGAGAGTGGACGGAGGAAAGGAAGAGAGGAATATTGGGAAGTTGGGGAGGAAATACAGGGCTAGGGATGAGCAGTAGGGATGATCGGTGTAGTGCAGGGGTTCTCAACCACAGGACTGTGGTCAACAACCGGGCCACGGCCTCCTTCCTTCCAGACCTCAAGCCAGCTGCAGATCCCCTAACCTGCCACAGTGCCCTCTGGTTCTCATAGTGCCACCCAACATCCCATTAAGGGCCACAGTGCCCCCAGCCCCCCTGAAAGCACATGTAAAGTCCCCAACCTACTAGATAGACCCCCCACCCACTCCAGAGACACGATCCCCACAGTTTCCTCTAGCTTCCTGCAGAAATCTCATCCCTTACAAGGCCACCAACTCTTCTGCAGAGTCCTCTGACCCCCTCCAGAGCCCCCATCCCCCACAGTGACATCCAGCCCCATTCAGAGCCTTACAGAATTCCCATACATATTTTGTATTTGCACACTTTTTATTATGCAAATATATATATATTATATATTTATTTTTATTTTTACTGTTTGCGCATGGAAGGTTTTGGAAGAATTTACGGGGGGCCCTGCTCCCAGTAAGGTTGGAAACCACTGGTGTAAAGAAAGGTTGGGGGACGACTTAGGATGGGCCTCAAGCTAGGGCAGTGATGGTGAACCTTGACACCCCAGATGTTTTGGAACCACATTTCCCATGATGCTCATGCACTTTGCAGTGTAGTTGAGCATCATGGGAAATGTAGTTCCAAAACATCTGGCATGCCAAGGTTTGCCATTACTGAGCTAGGGTATCAACCAGCCACCCACCCAGAACCCAGCTGTGCTAGTGTGGGTCCCCCAGCTTAGAAATGCTGCAAGGTTGGAAAGTAGAGGAAGGGGTGAGATGTCCAAATCTGAAATGAAGGTACTATATCCATTACCATTCACAGTAAGGGACATAGAATGTGAAAGCACACAGGAGCTGCTCACTGGGGTGTTATCCTATTCCAGTCTATGGGAACAGCGAGGAGGGGGGCATAAATAAATGACCTGGAGGTCTCCTCAGTTTAGTCATAATATATAGAACGTCGCTCCCCACTTATAAACCTGCTGTGACCACTTCCTCCATATTTCATATTGACAATCTGTTCTTCACATCACTGTGACCATTTCATTTATCAGTTGGAGACGTGTGTTCCTATCTAGGACACATTCAGCCTCTCTGGGGTACATAAAAGTAGTCTATCTATTCTTAGTATATCAGATGCAGCAGTTCCCCCAGTTCCCTTTGGTGCTGTAGGCAAATTAGCAATAAAGGTCTGCATATCGCTATTATCTGCACTATTGTACAGCCAACAATAACAGGTTATTAGCGGGTGCAAACTCCTCCACAGTGTACCAAACTGCTAGTATAATCATTATAAATATAGAGAGTAAGAACACCACATACTACAAATGCTTTTACAAAAAAATTTGAATACAATGTTGTCGTGAGAGCTTTCTCAGTATGTGGTGCACTTATATATATTTATGGAGAATGCCGGAGTCAGAGGGGTCTGTACTGTGTATTCCAGATGTACTGACACTCTTCTGTACCATTTATGTACTCTTCCTTTCTTCTCCCATCTCTCATTTTTTATATATATAGATATCTATATTTTATATAGATAGATCTATCTATCTATCTATCTATCTATCTATCTATCTATCTATCTATCTATCTATCTATCTATCTATCTATCTATCTATCTATCTATCTATACATA
The DNA here is from genome assembly GCA_037952835.1 of Lithobates septentrionalis. NCBI lineage: Eukaryota > Metazoa > Chordata > Amphibia > Anura > Ranidae > Lithobates > Lithobates septentrionalis. The sequence goes on from JBBDGP010003501.1 coordinate 146,741, forward strand.
CATACACACAGTGCCTTGAAAAAGTATTCATACCCCTTAAAATTTTCCACATTTTGTCATGTTACAACCAAAAACTTAAATGTATTTTATTGGGATTTTATGTGATAAACCAACACAAAGTGGCACATAATTGTGAAGTGGAAGGAAAATTATAAATGGTTTTCAATTTTTTTTACAAATAAATATGTGAAAAGTGTGGCGTGCATTTGTATTCTGCCCCCCTCTGAGTCAATACTTTGTAGAACCTCCTTTCACTGCAATTACAGCTACAAGTCTTTTTTGGGGATGTCTCTACCAGCTTTGCACATCTACAGAGTGACATTTTTGCCCATTCTTCTTTGCAAAATAGCTCATGCTCTGTCAGATTGGATGGAGAGAGTCTGTGAACAGCAATTTTCAAGTCTTGCCACAGATTCTCAACTGGATTTAGGTTTAGACTTTGACTGGGCCATTCTAACACATGAATATGCTTTGATCTAAACCATTCCATTGTAGCTCTGGCTGTATGTTTAGGATCGTTGTCCTCCTGGAAGGTGAACCTACGCCCCAGTCTCAAGTCTTTTGCAGAATCTAACAGGTTTTCTGTACATGCTTTTAATATCTCCTGAAATAAATCTTTTTTCAATTTTTTTTTTACAAATAAATACCTGAAAAGTGTGACGTGCATGCGTATTCAGCCCCCTTTACTCTGATACCCCTAACTAAAATCTAGTGGAACCAATTGCCTTCAGAAGTCACCTAATTCACCTGTGTGTAACTTAATCTCAGTATAAATACAGCTTTTCTGTAAAGCCCTCAGAGGTTTGTTAGAGAACCTTAGTGAACAAACAGCATGATGAAGGCCAAGGAACACACCAGAGAGGTCAGCGATAAAGTGGTGGAGAAGTTTAAAGCAGGGTTAGGTTATAAAAAACATCCCAAGCTTTGAACATCTTACAGAGTACTGTTCAATCAATCGTCCAAAAATGGAAAGAATATGGTACAATTGCAAACCTACCAAAACATGGCCGTCCACCTAAACTGACCGGCCAGGCAAGGAGAGCATTAATCAGAGAAGCAGCCAAGAGGCCCATGGTAAATCTGGAGGAGCTGCAGAGATCCACAGCTCAGGTGGGAGAATCTGTCCACAGGACAACTATTAGTCGTGCACTCCACAAATCTGACCTTTATGGAAGAGTGGCAAGAAGAAAGCCATTGTTAAAAGAAAGGCATGTGGGGGACACAGCAAACATGTGGAAGAAGGTGTTCTGATCAGATGAGACCAAAATTGAACTTTTTGGCCTAAAGGCAAAATGCTGTGTGTGGCGGAAAATACAGGGCAATCTTAGAAGAAAACCTGTAATGCCGAGTACACACGATCGGAAAACCGCCAGCAAAACTCAGATGAGAGCTTTTTGTCGGAAAATACGACTGTGTGTATGCTCCATCGGTCTATTGCTGGCGGAATTCCAGCCAGCAAAAGATTGAGAGCATGTTCTCTATTTTTTGGTGGGGAAAAGTTCCTATCCGAAAATGCGTCTGTACAAAATCGTCTGTACAAATTTTGACGCTCCAAATTCCTACGCATGCTCGGAAACAATTCGACGCATGCTGGGAAGCATTGAACTTCATAGCTTTTCTGGCAGCCGCTTCTCCTCCTCTCCTTCCCGCAGCTGTCAGATGCTTTATTGAAAGTTATAAAGGCAGATTGGTACTTTTAACTGCCCACACCGATCACACCAAACTGTCCCCTGTATCCTCCTCCGGGTCTTCCTCCCTCTCTCCGGGTCCACCTCCCTCTCTCCGGGTCCACCTCCCTCTCTCCGGGTCCTCCTCCCTCTCTCCGGGTCCACCTCCCTCTCTCCAAGTCCACCTCCCTCTCTCCGGGTCCACCTCCCTCTCTCCGGGTCCACCTCCCTCTCTCCAGGTCCACCTCCCTCTCTCCGGGTCCTCCTCCCTCTCTCCGGGTCCTCCTCCCTCTCTCCGGGTCTTCCTCCCTCTCTCCGGGTCTTTCTCCCTTTCTCTTGTCTTCCTCCCTCTCTCCGGCTCCACCTCCCTCTCTCCGGCTCCACCTCCCTCTCTCCGGGTCCTCCTCCCTCTCTCCAGGTCCACCTCCCTCTCTCCGGGTCTTTCTCCCTTTCTCTTGTCTTCCTCCCTCTCTCCGGCTCCACCTCCCTCTCTCCGGCTCCACCTCCCTCTCTCCGGGTCCTCCTCCCTCTCTCCGGGTCCTCCTCTCTCCGGGTCCACCTCCCTCTCTCCGGGTCCACCTCCCTCTCTCCGGGTCCTCCTCCCTCTCTCCGGGTCCACCTCCCTCTCTCCGGGTCTTCCTCCCTCTCTCCGGGTCTTCCTCCCTCTCTCCGGCTCCACCTCCCTCTCTCCGGCTCCACCTCCCTCTCTCCGGCTCCACCTCCCTCTCTCCGGGTCCTCCTCCCTCTCTCCAGGTCCTCCTCCCTCTCTCCGGGTCCTCCTCCCTCTCTCTGGGTCCTCCTCCCTCTCTCTGGGTCCTCATCCCTCTCTCCGGGTCCACCTCCCTCTCTCCGGGTCTTTCTCCGGCTCCACCTCCCTCTCTCCGGGTCCTCCTCCCTCTCTCCGGGTCCACCTCCCTCTCTCCGGGTCCACCTCCCTTTCTCTTGTCTTCCTCCCTCTCTCCGGCTCCACCTCCCTCTCTCCGGCTCCACCTCCCTCTCTCCGGGTCCTCCTCCCTCTCTCCGGGTCCTCCTCCCTCTCTCCGGGTCCTCCTCTCTCCGGGTCCACCTCCCTCTCTCCGGGTCCACCTCCCTCTCTCCGGGTCCTCCTCTCTCCGGGTCCACCTCCCTCTCTCCGGGTCCACCTCCCTCTCTCCGGGTCCACCTCCCTCTCTCCGGGTCCACCTCCCTCTCTCCCGGTCCTCCTCCCTCTCTCCGGGTCCACCTCCCTCTCTCCGGGTCTTTCTCCCTTTCTCCGGGTCTTTCTCCCTCTCTCCGGCTCCACCTCCCTCTCTCCGGCTCCACCTCCCTCTCTCCGGCTCCACCTCCCTCTCTCCAGGTCCTCCTCCCTCTCTCCAGGTCCTCCTCCCTCTCTCCGGGTCCTCATCCCTCTCTCCGGGTCCACCTCCCTCTCTCCGGGTCCTCCTCCCTCTGTCCGGCTCCCTGGGTCCTCCTCCCTTTCTCCGGGTCCTCCTCCCTCTCTCCGGGTCCTCCTCCCTCTCTCCGGGTCCACCTCCCTCTCTCCGGGTCCTCCTCCCTCTCTCCGGGTCCTCCTCCCTCTCTCCGGGTCCTCCTCCCTCTCTCCAGGTTCACCTCCCTCTCTCCGGGTCCACCTCCCTCTCTCCGGGTCCTCCTCCCTCTCTCCGGGTCCACCTCCCTCTCTCCGGATCTTTCTCCCTTTCTCCGGGTCTTCCTCCCTCTCTCCGGCTCCACCTCCCTCTCTCCGGCTCCACCTCCCTCTCTCCGGGTCCTCCTCCCTCTCTCTGGGTCCACCTCCCTCTCTCCGGGTCCTCCTCCCTCTCTCCGGGTCCTCCTCCCTCTCTCCGGGTCCTCCTCCCTCTCTCCGGGTCCACCTCCCTCTCTCCGGGTCCACCTCCCTCTCTCCGGGTCCTCCTCCCTCTCTCCGGGTCCTCCTCCCTCTCTCCGGGTCCTCATCCCTCTCTCCGGGTCTTTCTCCCTTTCTCCGGGTCTTCCTCCCTCTCTCCAGCTCCACCTACCTCTCTCCGGCTCCACCTCCCTCTCTCCGGCTCCACCTCGCTCTCTCCGGGTCCTCCTCCCTCTCTCCGGGTCCTCCTCCCTCTCTCCGGGTCCACCTCCCTCTCTCCGGGTCCACCTCCCTCTCTCCGGGTCCACCTCCCTCTCTCCGGGTCCTCCTCCCTCTCTCCGGGTCCTCCTCCCTCTCTCCGGGTCCTCCTCCCTCTCTCCGGGTCCTCCTCCCTCTCTCCGGGTCCTCATCCCTCTCTCCGGGTCCACCTCCCTCTGTCCAGCTCCCTGGGTCCTCCTCCCTCTCTCCGGGTCCACCTCCCTCTCTCCGGGTCCTCCTCCCTCTCTCCGGGTCCTCCTCCCTCTCTCCGGGTCCTCCTCCCTCTCTCCGGGTCCACCTCCCTCTCTCCGGGTCCTCCTCCCTCTCTCCGGGTCCTCCTCCCTCTCTCCGGGTCCTCCTCCCTCTCTCCAGGTCCTCATCCCTCTCTCCGGGTCTTTCTCCCTTTCTCCGGGTCTTCCTCCCTCTCTCCAGCTCCACCTCCCTCTCTCCGGCTCCACCTCCCTCTCTCCGGCTCCACCTCGCTCTCTCCGGGTCCTCCTCCCTCTCTCCGGGTCCTCCTCCCTCTCTCCGGGTCCTCCTCCCTCTCTCCGGGTCCACCTCCCTCTCTCCGGGTCCACCTCCCTCTCTCCGGGTCCACCTCCCTCTCTCCGGGTCCTCCTCCCTCTCTCCGGGTCCTCCTCCCTCTCTCCGGGTCCTCATCCCTCTCTCCGGGTCCACCTCCCTCTCTCCGGGTCCTCCTCCCTCTGTCCAGCTCCCTGGGTCCTCCTCCCTCTCTCCGGGTCCTCCTCCCTCTCTCCGGCTCCCTGGGTCCACCTCCCTCTCTCCAGGTCCTCCTCCCTCTCTCCGGCTCCCTGGGTCCACCTCCCTCTCTCCGGGTCCTCCTCCCTCTCTCCGGCTCCCTGGGTCCACCTCCCTCTCTCCGGGTCCTCCTCCCTCTCTCCGGCTCCCTGGGTCCACCTCACTCTGGGTGAACTACTGACACAGTCCACACCTCATCAGTGCCCATCAGTACTCCACATTAGTGCCACTGTCACACGACAATTAAAAAAAAGCATCAGTAATCAAAAAAAAGGATTGGTACTTGTACTTGGTCTTAAAAAAGTGGTATCAGTGGAACCCTAATTTACACGCACACTCATCACTTTATTAGCTACACCTTGCTAGTACCGGTTGGAGCCCCTTTTGCCTTCAGAACTGCCTTCATTCTTGGTGGCATAGATTCAACAAGGTGTTGGAAACATTCCTCAGAGATTTTGGTCCATAGTGACATGATAGCATCACGCAGTTGCTGCAGATTTATTGTCTGCACATCCATGATGAGAATCTCCCATTCCATCACATCCCAAAGGCTCTCTATTGGATGAGATGTGGTGAGTGTGGAGGCCATTGGAGTACAGGGACCTCATTGTCCAGGGGTGAGATGATTGGAGCTTTGTGACATGGTGCATTATCCTGCTGGAAGGAGCCTACACACACACAGTAAAAAAAAAAGTATATAATTTAAAAAAAATATGTAGAAATAAAAAAAAATGTATATTTGTATACATTTTGTATATGATTTCTCTAATATTTCTGCTCTCATCTATGTACTCCATATCTCCATATCAGAGCGCGGTCACCTGCCTCCTCTGGCCTCTGGAGAACATCATCGTCTTCGGACTGGCAGAAGGGAAGGTACGTTCACTTCTCAGGAGCCGTATTTATGTATTCAGTATACTGCCAGCATGTTCCACGCACAGGAATAAGACACACTGTCATATCCATTACTCTACAGGCTTGTTTGCACTGTACTTTTATTTTTTAAATTTTTTGAAAAAAATTTTTTAAAGGTAATTTTATTGTTTACAGAGAAACAGAGATGATACAAACTCAAATAAACAATGCTCATCTGGACATGACGAGCAGTATAAATTCAAAATGTCCATTCAATATACTCGTAACTGCTGTAAGAGTATCATAGCTTGAAGACATAAGGGGGGGACGTAATCACAATAGTATCCATGAATCAATGCAAATATTCAAGGTAAAACAAAATTGTCTTGGTCTGGACATGTAACTTAACCATCAGAAGATGGTTCTGTCCCAAGAGGACCAGACTTTGTGACATTTTTTTAGGGCAACCTTTGGCTTCATAGATCAGCTTAAAGAGTGGGCTTGCCTGATTAACAAAGTGAAAGTGGAAAAGGTTTGCGATTTGTTCACGCTGTACTTATCCCTTTTGCTGCCAGAGCCTTTTTTTTTTCTTTGCAAACATTTAAACAATTGTTTTAGGCCTGAAGATTGCATAAACCCCCAAACAGTATATGCTTTCTGAAATCAGACACCCTAGAGCAGGGGTCTTCAAACGATGGTCCTCCAGCTGTTCAGGAGCTACAATTCCCATTATGCCTAGTCTGTGAATGTCAGAGTTTTACAATGCCTCATGGGATGTGTAGTTCTGCAATAGCTGGAGGACCGTAGTTTGAAGATTCCTGCCCTAGAGCAGCCAGGGTTCCATGACACCCTGGGGTTCCTCCAGAGCTTTGCTGGGGGTTCCTTGAGATAAATTCCCACTGACACCATTGATCTGTTTATCTATCTGTAAGGGGGTAATTTTCCCCAATGACCACAAATGTAAGGAGCATTCTTCCCACTGACCATCACACTAATGTATCATGAGTTGTAGATACAGTTTCTTAAAAAAAAAAAAAAATTATAATAAAATATAACATTTTTTAAATAGACCTGTAACCCCCGTTGCCCCGCAAAACCTGCGCAAACAAAGCCCAGGGTGCGCACGCATATGTAAACCGCAATCGCACCACACGTGTGACATATCGCCGCAAACGTCAGAGCGAGAACAATAATTCTAGCGCAAGAGCTCCTAGTTAAAGTGATTGTAGAGATCACCTTGTAAAACAACCCATTAAAGTGATACTAAAGGATCGTTTTTTAAATTTTTTTTTAAATAACAAACATGTCATACTTACCTCCACTGTGCAGCTCATTTTGCACAGAGTGGCCCCGAACCTGCTCTTCTGGGGTCCCTTGGTGGCTCTTCCCCGCATTATATATCTCCCTTGGAGAAGCGCTCTCCTGAAGGGGTACCTGCTGGACTCGTGCCCGCATTTGGTGTCCATAGAGGCCGAATACAGGACTCGGCCCTGGCACCCGCGTCTTTGGATTTGATTGACAGCAGAGGGAGCCAATGGCTGCACTGCTATCAATCTATCCAGTCAAGAGCCAGGAACCCGTGGAGAGAAGGACGGCGGGGACGTGCTGATGGAAATTCGGGGCTCAGGTAAGTAAAACGGGGGGCTGGGGGGCCGGTGACTGCAAGGTGTTTTTTCACCTTAATGCATAGGATGTATTAAGGTGAAAAAACACGAACCTTTACAGACCCTTTAAGTTTAAAATAGAAATTAATGACAAAACATTTTTGTATAGATTTAAAAAAAAAAAAATACTAATTTTTTTCCCTTTTTGATAAACGATCACATTCCCTCTGTTCTCAGGTGCATAAGAGCTGGGGAGGGGAAGCAGCAGCACACTGAGCTTTCCAGTGAATGGCTGTGTATTGGGGGTGGGGGGGGGGGGGGGTTTGTGCCAGGACAAGTCTGATCATTGGAGAAGAGCAGCCTAAGGCTGGGTTCACACTGGTGCGATGTGGGAATCCTGCAAATCCAGTGCAGGTTCCTGAATCGCACAACCGCTGTGGATGTGACAATTTAACGTTAACGACACGACCCAGATCGGTTCGCAGATCGCAGTGTGAACTGTGAAATGGTGCAGGAATCGGAACATCCATGCGATCTGATTCCAGTGACGAACAAAAAAAGGGTCCTACAGCATTTTGATGCAAATACGATGCAATTTCAGCAATACAGTTTGTATGGCTGAAATCACATCGCATGTGATCTGCACAGCAATGCGGTGCGAATCACCTGCCGTGTCTGGCATCGCACTAGTGTGAACCGGGCCTGAGTTCGCAGCACAGATAGAGAACTGACCAAGTGGTCAATTTTTAATAGGAAAGCAAGAAGACTGGCAGGAACACCAGGGATTTCACATAAAGGATGCAATACAAAGAGAACAGGAGACTTTCTCATACAAGTACGCTGTACAGCAGTCACATATCAGAAATATGAAATGTTGGGGTAACAAACGCTTTAAAGAGGAAGTAAACTCTACTACTGTCTTTTACCTATTAGTAAGCCTATAATAAGACTTGTCTATAGGTAGTGTAAATATCTCCTAAACGTGCGCCGTTTAGGAGATATTTACATTACATGCAGCCAGTGACATCACTGGCGCATGCGCTCTGAAGGAACGTCCACCTGTGCTGTTCCTTCCGAGCCCTGTGCCATAAACGACGGCTCCCGCACGCATGAGCTGGAGTGATGTCATCGTGGCTCCGGCCAGTCACAGAGCCCACAAACCCCCGTAAGCAAGACGGGTGAAGATGGAAGCGGCTGCAATGTGGATATCGTGACGCTGGAACTGCTTAGTTTTAAGGTAAGTTTCACATAATGTGCTAGTTATGCGATGCATACCAGCACATTACGTCTTCACCTTGCAAGGGAAAAAAAAAAAAAACGTCCAGTGGGTTGTAACTGATGACCTGTAAAGGCTTTTAAAGCTTCACCAATGGAGATTTTTGGGCACCGTCGTTTTTGGTGATATCGTGGGCGCAATTTTAAGACTTTGAATGTTTGGTATCTATTTACTCGATGCAACCTCATATTTTATATCTTAACCAAAAATTGGTATTCTATTTTGTTTTTGCACTAAAATTCATTTTATTATATTTTTTCCTGAAACTTTGAGGTTATTAAACAGTTGCGCAAATATCATGTGACATAAAAAATTGCAACTGTCACCTTTTTTTATTCTACAGGGCCTCTGCTTTCAGAAAATAATGTTCTTGGGGTTTAACCACTTAAGGACCGAGCCTCTCTTTGAGATTTGTTGTTTACAAGTTAAAAACTGTTTGTTTTTTTTTTGCAAGAAAATGACTTAGAACCCCCAAACATTATACATTTTTTTTTTCTAACACCCTAGAGAATAAAATGACGGTCGTTGCAATACTTTCTCTCACACCAGATTTGCGCAGCGCTCTTACAAGCGCACTTTTTTTGGAAAAAATACAATTTTTAATTAAAAAATAAGACAACAGTAAAGTTAACCCAATTTTATTTTATATTGTGAAAGATAATGTTACGCCGAGTAAATTGATACCCAACATGTCACGCTTCAAAATTGCACCCGCTTGTGGAATGGCAACAAACTTTTACCCTTAAAAATCCATAGGCGACGTGTAAAAATTCTACAGGTTGCATGTTTTGAGTTAGAGGAGGTCTAGTGCTAGAATTATTGCTCTCGCTCTACCGATCACAGCGATACCTCATGTGTGGTTTGAACAGCGTTTTCATATGCGGCCGCTACTCACGTATGCGTTCACTTCTGCACATGATCTCGGCAGGACAGGGCGCAATTAACAAAAAAAAAATTTTCTTATTTATTTTACCTTTTATTGTTTATTTTTACACTGTTCTTGTGTCACTTTTATTCCTATTACAAGGAATGTAAACATCCCCTGTAATAGAAAAAAAACATGACAGGACCTCTTAAATATGAGATCTGGGGTCAAAAAGACCTCACATCTCATATTTACATTAAAATGCAATTAAAAAAAGATTTAAAAAAAAATGGCCCTTTAAGGCGGAAGTGATGTTTTGAAGTTGCTTCTGCCCTGCAATGGTATGGAGACGGGTGGGGGCCATCTTCCCCTCACTCGTCTCCATACCCAGCAAGGAAGAGGATGCGATCGCCTCCGCCACTGCTGACAGCTCCGGTAAGCGGAGGGGGAAGGGGCCCCTCTCCCACCGCCGATAACAGTGATCTTGCGGCGAATCCGCCGCAGACACCACCATTATCGGAAACCGTTCCGAAAAAGAGGATACTGGTGTTATGGCAGCTAGCTGCTGCCATAACAAAGATATTCTTCTTCACAGTACCGACGTATATCGGCGTGCGGTGGTCCGGAAGTGGTTAAGTAATTTTATTGCCAAAAATTTAAGATTTTTACATGTATGCGAAAAATTATAAAAAATTGCTCTGGAGCCGATCTGGGAATGGGAAGATTTTTGCTGAATTGCATGGTCTGATGACAGGGTCCCTTTAATTGTAGAGATAAGGAAATTGTAAAGAGGCACAGACCCGACTCTCTCTTATCCACTGACCTACATTTACCTGAAATATATTTATTCTACAACTATGGCCAAAAGATTTCAGACTGACACAAATGTTATTTTTACAAAGCCCGCTGCCTCAGTTTTTATGATTGCAATTTGCATATACTCCAGAATGTTATGAAGAGTGATGAGATGAATTGCAAATAATTGCAAAGTCCCTCTTTGCCATGAAAATGAACCTAATCCCATAGAAAAAATATCCACTGCATTTGTGAAGAAGGCTTCAGGGCGCCCAAGAAAGTCCAGCAAACACCAGGACCGTCTCTTACAGTTGATTCAGCTGCGGGATCAGGAGACAACCAGTGCAGCGGTTGCTCAGGAATGGCAGCAGGCCGGTGTGAGTACATCTGCACACACAGTGAGGAGAAGACTTTTGGAGGATGGCCTGGTGTCAAGAAGGGCAGCAAAGAAGCCACTTCTCTTCAGGAAAAACACCAGGCAAAGACTGATATGCTGCAAAAGGTACAGAGATTGGACTGCTGAGGACTGGGGTAAAGTAATTTTCTCTGATGAATCCCCTTTCCCATTGTTTGGGGCATTCCGAAAAAACCTTGTCCAGAGAAGAAAAGGTGAGCGCTACCATCAGTCCTTTGTCATGCCAACAGTAAAATATCCTGAGACCATTCATGTGTGGGGGTCGCTTCTCAGCCAAGGGAGTGGGCTCAGTCACAATTCTGCCTAAGAACACAACCATGAATAAACAATGGTACAAAAACATCCTCCGAGAGCAACTTCTCCCAACTATCCCAGGACAGTTTGGTGAGGAACAATGCCTTTTCCAGCATGATGGAGCACCTTACCATAAAAGGCAAAAGTTATAACTAAGTGGCTTCAGTAACAAAACATCAAAATGTTGGGTCCAGACCTTAACCCTATTGAGAACTTGTGGTCAGTCCTCAAGAGGCTGGTGAACAAAAACAAACCCCCCACAAATTCTGACAAATTCCAAGCACTGATTATGCAAGAATGGGCGGCCACCAGTCAAGATGTGGCCCAGAATTTGACTGACAGCGTGACAGGGGGAATTGCAGAGGTTTTGAAAAAGAAAGGTCAACACTGCAAATATTGACTCTTTGCATAAACTTCATGTCATTGTCAATAAAAGCCTTTGACACTTATGAGATGCTTGTAATTATACTTCAGTATACCATAGTAACATCTGACAAAAAGATCTAAAAAATACTGAAGCAGCAGACTTTGTGAAAATTAAATATTTGTGTCATTCTCAAAACTTTTGGCCACGGCTGTACAATAATACAACAGAGGACGATACACTAAGTGCCAACACAGGAGGAAAGAACAAGGGGGGCTCCTGATTTTATATTTGTAGATCAGTAGTAGTCAACCTTCTTGATAAGGGGGGCTTAGATGACCACGTTTAGCCTTATGCAGTATAACAGAATATGGTATTTTTAGAGATGTTTTCTTTTGCTCTCCAGGTGCGAATGGCAAACACCAAAACCAACAAGTCTAGCACCATATACAACACGGAGTCCTACATCGTCTCCCTGACCTCCAAGTGAGTGGATTCCTCCTGGGGATGGGCTGTGTTCTCCAACATATGTCTGATCATATTAAATTCCATTGATAAGAGTGTGAAAATCCTTGAGGCTGTGTATATGAATTATCAGTGCTGTAACTTTGTCTTCTCTCCGGGGCCATCTCTTCTTGGTACTCAGTGTTTCGGGAAAAGGAATACTGTCCGGACAAGCAGACGGCACAATCATCCGCTACTTCTTCGATGATGAGGGATCTGGGGAGTCTCAGGTGGGTGTTCACATCCATTCATTCCTGAGGATTAATGCTTACAACAGATAACCACTTTAAGACCACCCCATAGTAGTTTTACTGCAATAGGGTGGCCCTCTTGTGTGTGTGTGTGTATATATACGTGATTGTGCACTTCCGCCTGCAGGGGGAGCAAGCGTGCCGCTGGCGGGCCACTTCTGCTTTGATTATTCACAGCAGAAGCCGATCGGTAATACACACAGAACTGAGATCTAAGGCCGATTGCCTTTTTGTCAGCACAGAAGGCATGGATCCTGTGTTCCTGTAAAGCAGAAACACTGATTCATGTCTTCCAGTAGTAAAAGCACCTCCCCCGCTACAATGTAGCACATGTTAGGCACACATTTAACCCTTTGATCGCACCTGATGCCAACCCCTTCCCAGCCAGTGTCATTAGTAAAGTGACAGTGCATATTTTTTGCACTGATCACTGTATTAGTGTCACTGGTCCCCAAAAAAGTGTCACTTAGTGTAGGATTTGTCCCTGCCCCAATATCGCAGTCCCGCTATAAGTCGCTGTTCGCCTTTATTACTAGTAAAAAAATAAATAAAAATTCTCTAAATCTATCCCATAGTTTGTAGACACTATAAAATGTTGCCCAAACCAATCAATATACGCTTATATTGGGATTTTTTTTACCAAAAGTATGTAGCAGAATACATATTGGCCTAAATTGATGAAGAAACTTGATTTTTATATATATAAATCGCAGAGGTGATCAAATACCACCAAAAGAAAGCTCTATTTGTGGGGGAAAAAAAAGGACATCAATCATATTTGGGTACAGCGTTGCACGACCGCGCAACAGTCAATTAAAGTAACGCAGTGCCGTATAGCAAAAATGGCCTGGTCATGAAGGTAAATGAGGGTAAATCTTCCGGAGCTGAAGTGGTTAAAGTAGATTAAAGTGTCTCTAAAGCCTTTACGTTTTTTTACCGTAATGCATTCTCTGCATTAGTGTAAAAGACCTTCTGAGCATTGCAACGGCTGGACACTCAGATGGGCCATGAGGGTAGTAGGGAGGGAGCAGTGCAGGCTGTCTGGAAGTGTCACCTATAGAGTACTGGAGGCTTCACAGGCAACAGCAGATAAACCTGATGGGCCAGAAGAGGGAAGAGAGGGGGAGCAGTTTGGGCTTTCCAGAAGTGTCCGAGGTTAACCACCTCCCGCCCGCCGTATAGACAAATGGCGGCAGGAGGGGTGCTCTCTTGTTCTAGAATGACCTCATATGATGTCGCCCCAGAATTAATGCGCTTATGCGCCCACCCTGGGATACCCGATCTCGGTAAAGAGCCAATGATGAGGCTCTTTACCCATGTGATCAGCTGTGTCCAATCACTGCTGATCACATGTAAACAAGGAAATGCTGGTTATCGGCTCTCCTCACCTCACACTGACAGCGTGTAAGCAGGGGAGAGACGATCAGCGGCATCTCCTCACGGGAGAGCTGCACAGATAATGGGGGCACAGATCAACAGTGCCCATTAGTGATGCCAACCAACACAAGGCAATCTCCTGCGCTCAGGTGCTTAGTCCATATATGAGTGGTGTAGTCAACCCTTTGGATAGAGAGTGGAAAGTCATAGGTCTTGCTGCCCTCCTCAGAACAATGGGTGTCTTTAGAGATGAAACATATAGAAAAACAGGGAGGCCGCACTGACCTTGTGCATTACCAAAGATAAAGTTTATTTAAATAATAAAAGCAAGAGTTATACTCACAAACAAACTTTTAAAAAGGCTTAACATTGTTCCAAAAATTCGGAACTGTGTCATCTGCAACCTGGACTGGGTGTTGAGAGGAACCAGATGCTATCACGAACGGCTTACGCGCCACGAGGGAGTACCTTCTTCATCAGAGCCTCAGCGATAACGGACTAACACCCGGTCCAGGTTGCAGATGATACAGTTCCGAATTTTTGGAGCAGTGTTAGGCCTTTTTAAACGTTTGTGAGTATAACTCTTGCTTTTATTATTTAAATAAATTTTATCTTTGTGCGCCCTCCCTGTTTTTCTATACATTAGTGATGCCAGTCAGTGCCCATCAGTAATGCCAATCTGTGCTCATCAGTGATGCAAATCAGTGCGGTCTATCCGTGCCGCCTATCATTGCCCATAGGTGCCGCCTATCAGTGCTGCCTATTTTTGCCCATAGGTGCCGCCTATCAGTGCTGCCTCATCAGCGCACATCAGTGAAAGAAAAAAGGAACTTATTTACAAATTTTTCGGACAGAAACTAAGAAAAACTTGTTTTTGTTTTTGTTTTTTCGTTTTTCTCAATTTTTGGTCTTTTTTTCATTTTTTAGCAAAAAACAAAAAAAACCCAGAAGTGATTAAATACCACCAAAAGAAAGCACTATTTGTGTGAAAAATTTCATATGAGTACAGTGTTGCATGACCACACAATTGTCATTCAAAATGTGACAGCGCTGAAACCTGAAATTGGCCTGGACAGGAAGGGGGTGAAAGTGCCCGGTATTGAAGCAGTTAAAGAAAGCTACATCTCCGGTCCCTGCTAGCACTTCCAGAAAACCTGCAGTGCTCCTCCCTTCCCTCATCAAGTTGTCCTGCTGTTGCCTGTGAAGCCTCCAGTGCTCAATAGGTGACAACAGAAAACAGGGATGTAGGTTTCTTCAACCTCTGACACTGCCAGACAGTCTGCACCGCTCCCTCGCTACTACCCTCATGGCCCATCTGAGTGTCCGGCTGTTGCCTGTGAGGCCTCCAGTGTCCTGTGAGTGACAGCGGAACAGGCTGAGTTTTTTCTGAATTCCCTGTCATCACTGATCATATCCCGGCACTTTTTTACACACAGCTTTAGCCTGGGTTCACACATGTGCGGTGCGAAATGAAGCTCAGGTTTCACTAGGGAGATAAAAATCTCCTGTTCAAAGGAATCACTGCGTTTTATCTCAGGATCAGTGAGCAGGGAGAGGGGGAGGGAGAGGGGGGGGAGAGGGGGAGGTGTAGTGAGGAGAAGGAGAAAATCCATGTTCAGAACGCAATGCATCTCCGAAGCAGATGCGTTCCCATAGAAGATAAGGGGCTCGTAATTCGCACCGCAATGCCCAGAAAACGCACACGTTTTTTGTGCAATGCGCAGTGCGAATGCAACGCACATATGTGAACCAGATGCATTCATATGAATGTATTTTAAAATGTCCTGCGAATTAGATGCGGTGTAATCCGCATCTAATTCGCATAGGTGTGAACGGAAGGTGAGGCATTGAAAGCTTCACAGGCAGTAGCCAGGCACCCTAAAAGTCACAGAGGGCTGAAGGAAATGACATGGCTATTACTGACAAATTGCATAATTAATTGCTATAGAAAGAGTCTCAATAAAATATATGGGAAGTTCATGAAATAAAACAACGTTATGCTGTTCTAATTAACCTTATAAAGCCATAGTTAAAGGTGAACTCCAGAAAACTGAAAAGTCCTTCCTTGCAGTGTGGCTGTACCTGCTTGTTTAGTCTTGAGGACAGGAAAAGCACAACTTATCCAGTCCTCAGCTCCTCTCCTCTCGCTGGCAGTGGACTGTCCATCATCATCCTCACACCCAGTGCAGGGCTGGGAGCTCTACATCGGTCTTGTTGACATCAGAGGACCTGCACAAGGGAGAAGAGCCTGCAGGTCTCTTTGACAAGTTAGTGTATTTTTGAAGCGCACTTACTGGACCTTTAATTTCAATAATGTCAACAAACAGTAGAAAATGGTAGTGGCTTGTGACTGCCTGACTATGGCTGGTGCACCGTTTACATCAAAGACAAAACCAGAAAAAAATCCAAGCTCAACTCACCAACCAGTCTGCTTTCCAACCAAATTAACCTGTCCAACAGTCTGCGTTAAAAACAGGTGTTTAGTTAGCACACATTTGCAAATACATGCATAAGCCTCTTCAGGGCACCCTGTGTATTGCTTGCAGTCCTAACCCTTCTAAATGTATGAGCGTCTCCACAGTGGGAGCACATGTATTCTAATGGATTGATAAGGGGGCAGGTATGCCTGGAGGTAGCCCAGTCCTCCTTAAAGGCATAGGGGCACATTGGACACCCAGCACATAGCACTGTGGCAGCAAAGGTGTCTAGTGTGCCCCCTCACCAAATTTACACCAGTAACAAAGAGATGGCCCCTGCCCCCACCTATAACTGGCCTCCACAGCAAGGAGCACATGGAAAGGCAAATGCATGAAAGACAAAACCAAAGAATATTCCCAGCTCAACTCGCCAACCAGTCTGCCCTTCCATGTGCTCCTTCCTGTGAAAGCCAGTTATAGGTGGGGGCAGAGGCCATCTCTTTGTTATGGGTGTAAATTTGGTGAGGGGGCACACTGGACACCTTTGCTGCCATAGTGCTATGTGATGGGTGTCCAGTGGGCCCCTGTGCCTTTAAGGAGGAATAGGCTACCTCCTCCAGGCCCACCTGCCCCTATCTATCCATTAGAATGCATGTGCTTCCATCATGGAGGCTCTCAAAAATTTAGAAGGGTTAGGACTGCAAGTAATACACAGGGTGACGGGAAGAGGCCTTGCAGCTTACGCATCCGTTTGCAAATGTGTGCTAACTAAACCCCTGTTTTAACGCAGACTGTTGGACTGGTTAATTTTGGTTAGTAAGCAGACTAGTTGGTGATTTGAGCTGGGAATTTCGTCTGTTTTTTTTCTTTCATGCATTTGCCCTTCCTTGTGCTCCTTGCTGTGAAGGCCAGTTATAGGTGGGGGCAGGGGCCATCTCTTTCGCACCATTGACATCAGCATGCTGCAGGCAAGGACAGTTGGTGGGGTCTGTGGTGGGACTTTGCCCACCCTGAACTTTTCTGGATGATATGACCTGTGGCTACTGAACACGTACCGGACTGATCTGCAGAAAGTGAGTGGTACAAACGTCTGCAACATGTCCATCTCCAGGGTTTTTTAGCATGTTTTTTGGTGTGTTCCAGGGGAAACTGGTCACCCACCCGTGCCCACCTTACGCCCTGGCATGGGGATCCAACAGCATTGTGGCAGGAGGCTGTGATAAGAAGTTGGTAGCCTACGAAAAGGAAGGGAAGATCATTCAGACCTTTGACTACAGCCGGGACCCCACAGAGAAAGAGCTGACCGTGGCCGTCGCCAGTCCCAGCGGTCAGTCGGTGGTGGTCGGCAGCCATGACAGGTAGGACACTGGCGATGTTATGGTCAGCAGGTATATGATGTCCTGACATTTACTGACTACTTCCCTCCCCAGGCTACGAATCCTGAACTGGAGCCCCCGCAGAGGATTATGGGAAGAGTCCAAACCTAAGGACATCCCCAACCTGTACAGCATCACCACGTTGGCCTGGAAGAGGGACGGTTCCCGCCTATGCGCGGTGAGGACACTTACCTTCTGATCAGCTGATTCAAAAGTCATATCTATTGGCTATAGATATACTCTGACACATGCCTTGTATCCCACAATGCATTGGGGCGACTCCCTATTGGTGGCTTAGGTTGCTGTATTGTTTTGTTGGATGGACAAGAGGATAATCAGAGATCCTGAAGCCCTGGCCTGCTTCCTGGGTGCAGTATATTTTTGGGGTTCCCTATGCTCGCAGGTGCATGCAAGTACCCTGTGTTCCCTGATCATAGGAACTAGTTGGGTTTATGTTTTACTTATATGACTGATTCACTTTAGGAAGATGGAGGTGAGTGAGATCCCAGCTCTAGACATACAGTTAGTTAGTTATATATTTGTGCTCACTTTTATAGCCTATTGCAAGGAATTGCATTCTCTTTACTCTAACCTGTAGTGTCATTGCATTGTCATACAGCTCTGTACAGAAAGTATGAAGATATTTTCTCCTTCCTTCCCTGCAGGGGACGCTGTGTGGTGGGGTGGAGCAGTTTGACTGTTGTTTACGACGCTCGTTATATAAGAATAAGTTTGAGATGACCTATGTGGGCCCCAGCCAGGTGAGTCCATACTGTTTGTGTTAGGTATAGGATGACCTATGTGGGCCCCAGCCAGGTGAGCCAATACTGTGTGTGTTGGGTTATCTTGAATCTATGTGGGCCCCAGCCAGGTGGGTCCGGGCAGTCCATATGTTAGATACTAGATAACCTACAGTACATGTCTAAAGGGATGCCAGGGATGTGTTTTTATATTTATATATATATTTATATTTATATATATATTGCTCCAGGCAGGGTGCTGTGTTAATTGTGTTAATTACAGGGGGCCTCCCGGCCCCTACCACTAAACTCGGAGTAAAGACCAGCAGACAGACCCAGTAACGATATTACTGGGTCTCAGAAGAGGTGCTTCTTGAAAACATAATGATTTGATTGAAAATCTTTAATTGCATGTTGCACTGCTATATAGATGTCACTCCAATCTGTTATGCAGGTGATTGTAAAGAATCTTTCCACCGGGACCCGTGTGGTCCTGAAATCCCATTACGGCTATGAAGTGGACGAGGTGAAAGTCATGGGCAAGGACCGGTACCTGGTGGCGCACACATCAGACACCTTACTGCTCGCTGATCTGACCACCAACCGGCTGAATGAGGTACAGTGTTCCCACTGAAGGATAATGTGTTCAGGATGGTAACCCATAGCAGCTGGTGGGAAATCATCTTGGGTGACAGTGAGTTGGACACTGTGGGCTCTTGGATTTGAATGAGCCTCGGTATGTACAGCTTACTCAGGTAGAGACAGATTATGTCATGTGACCCTGCTGTCTCCTTCCTATAGGTGGCCTGGCCAGCTTCTGGAGGAAACGAGAAATTCTTCTTCGAAAATGAGAATGTAAGAAGCACAAAACACCTTGCATTGGAATGAGACGTTTTCACCCCTTACCCTACCTGCCCCAAAATTCTGCTTGCCCCTGCACTGCAAATTCTGCCTGCCTCCACCCCTACACTTCAGATTTTGCCTGCCTCCACTTTGCTACCCCAGAATTCTGTTTGCCCCTGCACCTCAGATTCTGCCTGCTTCCACCCTGCTGCCCCAAAATTCTGCCTGCCACTGTCCCTGCACCTCAGATTCTGTCTGCCTCCATCCTGCTGCCCCAAAATTCTGCCTGCCTCCACCCCTGCTCCTCAGATTGTGCCTGCCCCCCACCTTGCTGCCCCAGAATTCTGTTTGCCCCTGCACCTCAGATTCTGCCTGCTTCCACCCTGCTGCCCCAAAATTCTGCTTGCCACTGTCCCTGCACCTCAGATTCTGTCTGCCTCCATCCTGCTGCCCTAAAATTCTGCCTGCCTCCACCCCTGCTCCTCAGATTCTGCCTGCCCCCCACCTTGCTGCCCCAGAATTCTGTCTGTCCCTGCAACTCAGATTCTGCTTGCCCCAAAAACTGCGTGCATCCTCTGCACACCCCAATATCCCACCTATGTCCCCATTCCCTCCCCTTATGCCTCAGAATTCCATGTGTGTCCTCACAAAGCAAATTCTGTCTTCTCGTCTTTCCTCAAATTGACTAATTTCTGTCTATAACCCCTCCTGTAGCTATAAAATGCTGCCCCCCCCTTATCATTAAGCTTGCACACCCCCCCCCCACTCCCCCAGCTTTCTCAGACCATTGTTTCCAGGGATCTTGGTCAGTCTCTGGGAGTGGGGGCCCCATGCTGCCTCCATCTAATAATAGCCTTGCATCCCCCACCTATCCCAGACCATTGTACTGATAAAATCTGTCTACCTGACAGGTCTGTATGATCTTCAATGCTGGGGAGCTGACGCTGGTGGAGTACGGACGTAGTGAGGTACTGGGGACCGTCCGCACCGAGTTCATGAACCCCCATCTAATAAGGTGAGTCTGACTACCATGGCACTGGGACTCCAGAGTGTGTGTGTGGGGGGGGGGGGGAGAGGTTGGCACAGCTCTTCCTGTCTGTTTATTGCACCTCTCTTATTGGTACATTTGGAATGTACATTGACCCTCCTATTTACCAAAAATTTGCTGTGAATATCCAATGATCAATATTGTGAAGCCATACAAGCAAGTTAAATTACCATAAAGGCAATAGGTGAGTACAAATTGGCAACTAACATGATCCTAGGGAGACCATACCCATATTATGTTACAATAAGGTCCAGAGTGTGTCCTCACCATAGCTTCTTGATTTATCACACCAAGAAATCGGTGCTGAAGAAAAGGTTATTTCAGCAAATCTGATCCGCTGTTTTGTCTGTGTACAGCGTCCGTCTGAATGAGAGGAAGCAGCGTGGTATAGAGGACAACAAGAAGCTGGCCTATCTGATTGACATGAAGACCATTGCTATAGGTAAAATACTAGGGAAAGCCAAACATTCATCTGCCATGTTCAACTGTCCTCACTGTTGTATCAAATACAGGTACCAGATGATCCAGAGCAGCATCTCCACAGGGTACATGTACTACCTATCTACTCAGGGTTAACTTTCCATATGTATGGACCCATCTGTAGGCATCTGCATGTTGGCTATATACTAACCCATCTGTAGGTATCTGTTCCACTTTCACACATATCCTGATCCATCTCCAGGTGTCTTCCACACTTGATCACATACTGACCCATCTACAGGTGTCTCCCCCACCTTTCAAATACGATAACCCATCTATAAGTGTCTACTCCACCTTCCTACCTGCCCCGCCTTGACCTCTCTATAGGTGTCTGTTCCATATTCCAACATACACTGATCTATAGGTGTCTGCTCTACTTTGCCCACATACATTGACCCATCTATAAGCTTTTTCTCCACCTTCCACATACAATAACCCTACTATAGGCATCTACTCCACCTTTCGCATAGGTGTCTACGATCTATAGGAGTCTACTTCACCTTCCACATACAATGACCCATCTATAAGCGTCTACAACACCTTTCACATTAAATGACCCATATATAGGAGTCTGCTCCACCTTCCACATACAATGACCCATCTACAGTATAGGTGTCTACTCCACCTTTCGCATACAATGATACATCTATAGGTGTCTACTCCACCTTCCACATACCATGACCCGTCTATAGGTGTCTGCTACACTTTTCACATACAGTAACCCATCTATAGGAGTTTGCTTCACCTTCTACATACACAGACCCATCTATAGGTGTCTACTTCACCTTCCATATACAATGACCCTTCTATAGGCATCCAATCCACTTTTCACATACAGTAACTCCTCTATAGGAGTCTGCTCCACCTTACACATACAGTAACTCATCTATAGGCATCTGCTCCACTTTCCACATACAAAAAACCCATCTATAGATGTCTACTTCACCTTCCACATACAATGACCCACCTATAGGTGTCTACTTCACCTTTCACATACAATTACAATGACCCATCTATAGGTGTCTTCTCCATCTTCCACATACAATGACCGATCTATAGGCATCTGCTCCACCTTCCACATACAGTAACTCATCTATAGGCATCTACTCCATCTTTTGCATAGGTGTCTACTATCTATAGGAGTCTACTTCACCTTCCACATACAATGACCCATCTATAGGCGTCTACTACACCTTTCACATACAGTAGCTCATCTATAAGAGTCTGCTCCACCTTCCACATAAAATAACCCATCTATAGAGGTCTACTTCACCTTCCACTTACAATGACCCATCTATGGGTGTCTGCTCCACCTTCCACGTGCAATGACCCATCTATAGATGTCTGCTGCACCTTCAAGATACACTGACCTATCTATATATCTCTAGCACACCTTCCACAGATGAGGATTAATTTATAGGTTTCTGCTGTGTTTTGCCCTTATACATTGACCTATCTATACATGTCTGCTCCACTTGACCGCATAGTGACCCATCTATAGTTCTCCAGAAACAATAACCCATCTATAGGCATCTTTTTTTTAGCTTGCCCACATTCTGACCCATCTTATATGTGTTTGCTTTAACTTCCATGTGGTGGTCCATTTATAAGTCTACTCCACCTTCCACATACAGTGACCCACCAGTAGGTGTCTTTCTTCACCTTGTCCACATACACCGACCCATCGATTGGTTTTTGTCTTATCTTCGCACTTAGAATGACCCATTCTTTAGGTTCCTGTTTCACCATCTAATTATTTACTGACTGTAGGTTTCTCCTCATCATCCCATATATAACCTAACAGCTTGGCTATCTATCAGCTTGGCTTTCTATCTACGTTTACTGATTGACTATTTTCTTCTTGTTTCTGGCAGTGGATCTTCTCACCGGGTATAATATCGGGATGGTCACCCATGACACCAAGATTGACTGGCTGGAGCTGAATGAAACTGGCCACAAGCTACTCTTCAGAGACAAAAAACTTAGAGTGAGAGAAATGGACCTTCTGTGATCTTCTACCCCTTCCGAGTTGGCTCTCCTCGCCTGTCCTGTGCTCCTCATTGTCCCAGTCCTGCTCAGTGCTTACCTCTCCATCCTCTCCTCCTGTCTTGTACTCCTAATTTTCGTAGCCCTGATATTTATTTACCTCTCATTTCTCTCATGTCTTGTACTCCTAATTGAACTAATTCTGATATGTCCTTGCCTCCCTATATTGTCCTCACCTGTCCTGTGCTCCTCACTGTCCCAGTCCTGCTCTGTACTTACCTCTCCATCCTCTCCTTTCCTGTCTTGTACTTTTAATTGTCTTAGCCCTGTCCTTGCCTCACTATATTGTCCTTACCTGTCCTGCGCTCTTCACTGTTCCAGCTCTGATGTGTACTTACCACATACTGTCCCCACCTGTTCTTTGCTCCTGACTGCGCAAGCCCTTCTCTTCACTTACTTTTTCTATACTTTTCTCTTTTATCCTATTCAATACTTGCCTCTTCATTTTTTCTGTTGCCTTCCACTAGCTAATGCATTTGTCCTGTTTCAACCCTCCCCTCTATTTGTTGAGGTTTCCTGTTAATTCTACAAGTCTCCCCTTGTCTATACAGCTGAACCTTTTCGATGTCGCAGATGGCCAGAAGACGACCATTTTGAATTACTGCTCATATGTGCAGTGGGTACCGGGAAGTGATGTAGTGGTAGCACAGAACCGCAGTAGCCTCTGTGTCTGGTACAATATTGATTCTCCAGAACGGGTCTCAATGTTCCCTATCAAGGTAACTTTGGGGTTTAGTTTTTGGGTTAAGCATTTTGGTGCAACCCCTCTTATGTGACCTGTATCTGAATATCTGGCTGCTCTGCTTTATATCTTTGGAGACATCTTTTACATTCCTAAAGCGGAACTCGACTCTCTCAATCAACATTGACTATATTTAATCCTTATGCTGCTAGCATTAGTAAATGGATAGGAAAGTATATAAAATTTGCTTGTTTTAAATTCCTTTTTTACATGTCTTCAGTTACTTCCTGGTTTCCATACCTAGGCAACTGATACATCATACATTCCAGGAGTCTTCAGTAGGGGAGGAGGGGCTTTCTCAGCTAAGCACACCCCCTCCTGCTTGCATGCCTGAGCTTAAGGGCAGGTGGATGTCAGGAAGTAAATGCTTCATGAATCATCTGCCCATGCTCAAGATGGCCATGGCCAGAAATGCTAGGGGGTCATTTCTCAAGGTGATCTCTCAGCAAAATAAAGCTTAGAGACATGGATGGATGGGGGAGTTTGCTTTGAATATTAAAAATGTATTAAATGGCATTCTTGGTTTGTGGTGATCAGATGAAGTGTAGTTCCGCTTTCAACAATATATAAAGAATGGGGAAAGTAGAGATTATTGTTATTCCCTTACCTGTTTGTTTATTTATAAACTGCGCACCCTACTACCTTGTGAAAGACATACAGTGAGAGCTTGATTTGCAATTTGATATTCCACTTTGAAAAACATCTGTTCTGTTAAAGCTGTGCTCTAAAAAGGCAGGCAGATGTCATATGACTAGTCACCAGCAATGTCTTTGTGGAGGTGGCCATATTGGTAGAGGAGCAAGGCTTTGCTTTCTCATGTCAGAGTTTCCCCCTGATGACTGGTGGAGTAATGATAGAGGCGGAGGAAGTACAGATCCATAGAATGAATGAAGCAGAAGCAGGGATATCCTTCCACTGCAGGTCCTCAGATATAACTTCTTCTCCAGCAAGGAGAGCAGGGAGCTGCGCCGTAGTGCTATGGCCAAATCTCACTCCAGATCTGGTAAACTACGTCAGAGACAACAGTGCCTTAGATGATCTCACACTGCAGATAATCAACTATGAGGATACAGATCAGGAAATTTGTTTTGTGCACACTGTGGGTCAGTGGAATCTTCTCTGGTGGTCAGGGAATTTTCTCTCCCTCCTATTTAGGTTCTTGGAGGGTGCTATGGGCTTGCATGCATAACATCCCCTCTTTCTCTTGATGGCCTTTAGTCTCTCCCCCCCCCCCCCCCCCCCATCCTTAGAGAACTTTTGTCCATTCCTGGGACTTGAGTCCGGTTCCTGCTTCTTGAAAGGATCTTGCTGTGAGTAAATCAGCATCACTTTGACATCACATGGAGACGCTTCTGAGATCATATAGAATTCACTAACGGGTGCATTTGACCTGCAGTTGACCTCTTTCTGACCTACATTTGACCAGCGGTTGAGCTCCTTCTGACTTGTGATTGACCTCCTTTTGACTTGCAGTTGACCTCCATCTGACTTGCGGTTAAGTTCTATCTGATTTGCGGTTGAGCTACTTCTTCTGACTTGGGTTTGAGTTCCTTCTGACTGCTATTGTTTACATGCCCCTGCTGAGATATTTAGCTATATCTAATATACTTTCTTACTGCTGATTGAACTTTCTCATGCTACCGTGACTTGCATGCATGCATGATTTTGCATTCCAATTTAAGATAGAGAGACATATTCCCTTCTCTGTCTCATCTGTGAACCTTGGCCGCGTCCTGAGGAAGCCTAACGGTGAAACACGTAGACATACAAGGGCTCACTGCACAATAATCATAGATGCTATATGTTACAATTGTCATTGTTTTTAGATATTGTATTTTTCAATAAATGTATATTTTTTATACTGCTATATCTTCTCCACTGTTCCTTAGCCTAAAAAGTCCGCCTCCCTGGTAATACTTAGTACTACCTTATTTTGTATCCTCAATGATTTATGGACGTGGCTTATTTTTGGTGCACTTTCCTCTTTTTTTGTGACTTTGGGTTGACCTCCTTTTGACTTGGGGTTGACCTCCTTTTGACTTGGGGTTGACCTCCTTCTGACTTGTGATTGACCTCCTTCTGACTTGCAGTTGACCTCCATCTGACTTGCAGTTAAGTTCCATCTGATTTGTGGTTGAGCTACTTCTTCTGACTTGGGGTTGAGTTCCTTCTGACTTTGGGTTGACCTCCTTTTGACTTGGGGTTGACCTCCTTTTGACTTGGGTTTTCCTCCTTTTGACTTGGGGTTGACCTCCTTTTGACTTGGGGTTGACCTCCTTCTGACTTGGGGTTGACCTCCTTCTGACTTGCAGTTGAGCTCTAAATTAGGAGGTCAGCTGCAAGTCAGAAGGATGTCAACCACAAGTCAGAAGAAAACAATGTCTGCTGACACAGGCCAGGCCCTTTATAAGTGTTTGTTTTTTCCTTGCTCTGGATCGACTGAAGGATATGAGGATGCTAGGTGTCCTTTAATGTTCTACCAATCATCATGTTATATATGTATGGAATGCTTGATTTTATCTGCAACCTCTGGCAATGGTCTTCTTTGTGTAAATTATGTCTTCATCTCACTAAAATAGGGTGACATTGTGGAGCTGGAGAGGAATGAGGGAAAGACTGAAGTGGTTGTCAATGAAGGGGTCAATACGATATCATACGCCTTGGATGAAGGGCTTATAGAGTTTGGGACTGCCATTGATGACGGAGACTACTACAGGTGTGATGTCCGCTGTGTCTTGGCTGTCAGGGAGATTTTAGCATTCATAGCACTCCAAGTACAATGTAATAAGGATAGTAAAAAGAAGTAGTAGTTTAACACTTATCTCCTCTGTACACAGAGCTGTCGCTTTCTTGGAGACTTTGGAGATGTCCTCAGAGACCGAAGCAATGTGGAAGACCCTCAGCAAACTGGCCCTGGAGGGCCGCCATTTGCATGTTGCCCAGAGGTGGGTGGACAGCTTTTTCTGACCAGCACAGAATGAAGGATGAGAGGGAGGAGTATGCTGGGATATGGTGTGTGTGTGTGTGTGTGTGTGTGTGTGTGTGTGTAAGTTACATAGTAGGTCAAGTTCAAAAAAGACACAAGTCCATCAAGTCCAACCTATGTGTGTGGTTATATGTCAGTATTACATTGTATATCCCTGTATGATGCTGTTGTTCAGGTGCTTATCTAATAGTTTTTTGAAGCTATCGATGCTCCCCGCTGAGACCACCGCTTGTGGAAGGGAATTCCACATCCTTGACACTCTTACAATAAAGAACCCTCTACGTAGTTTAATTTTAAACCTCTTTTCTTTTAATTTTAATGAGCGGCCACGTGTCTTGTTAAACTCCCTTCCGCAAAAAAGTTTTATCCCTATTGTGGGGTTACCAGTACGGTATTTATAAATTGAAATCATATCTTCTCTCAAGCGTCTCTTCTCCAGAGAGAATAAGTTCAGTGCCTGCAACCCTTCCTCATAACCAATATCCTCCAGACCCTTTTATTAGCTTTGTTGCCCTTCTTTGTACTCGCTCCATTTCCAGTACATCATTCCTGAGGACTGGTGCAGAGAACTGAACAGCATACTCTAGGTGCAGCCAGACCAGAGTTTGTGGAGCGGGAGAATTATCGTTTTATCTCTGGAGTTGATCCCCTTTTTAATGCATGCCAATATTCTGTTTGCTTTGTTAGCAGCAGCTTGGCATTGCATGCCATTGCTGAGCCTATCATTTACTAGGACCCCCAGGTCCTTTTCCATCCTAGCTTCCCCCAGAGATTCTCCCCCCAGTGTATAGATTGCATTCATATTTTTGCCACCCAAATTCATTATTTTACATTTTTCTACATTAAACCTCATTTGCAATGTAGTTGCCCACCCCATTAATTTGTTCAGATCTTTTTGCAAGGTTTCCACATCCTGCGGATAAGTTATTGCCCTGCTTAGCTTAGTATCTTCCACAAATACAGAAAGTGAACTGTTTACACCATCCTCCAGGTCGTTTATGAACAAAATAAATAGGGTTGGTCCCAGCACAGAACCCTGGGGGACCCCACTGCCCACCTCTGACCATTCCAAGTACTCCCCATTAAGCACCACTGTCTGAACTCACCCCCTGTTTTCAATCCATGTACTCACCCTATGGTCCATGCCAACGGACCTTATTTTGTACAGTAAACGTTTATGGGGAACTGTGTCAAATGCTTTTGCAAAATCCAGATACACCACGTCTACGGGCCTTCATTTATCTAGATGGCAACTCCCCTCCTCATAGAAGGTTAATAGATTGGTTTGGCAAGAACGATTCTTCATGAATCCAGGCTGATTACTGCTAATGATACCGTTCTCATTACTAAAAATCTTGTATATAGTCCCTTATCATCCCCTCAAAGAGCTTGCATACTATTGATGTTAGGCTAACTGGTCTGTAATTCCCAGGGATGTATTTTGGGCCTTTTTTAAATATTGGTGCTACATTGGCTTTTCTCCAATCACCTGGTACCATTCCAGTCAGTAGACTGTCAGTAAAAATTAGGAACAATGGTCTGGCAATTACTTGACTGAGTTTCCTAAGTACCCTCGGATGCAAGCCATCTGGTCCCGGTGATTTATTGATGTTAAGTTTCCAAAGTCTAATTTTAATTCTGTCCTCTGTTAACCATGGAGGTGCTTCCTGTGATGTGTCATAAGGATAAACACTGCAATTTTGGTTACTGAAGCCCCCCGATTCCCTCGTGAAGACTGAGGAAAAGAATGAATTCAATTCCTTCGCCATCTACCCATCCTTTGTAACCAGATGTCCTTCCTCATTCTTTATGGGGCCAATATGGTCTGTCCTCCCTTTTTTACTGTTTATATACATAAAGAATTTCTTGGGATTTTTTTGCTCTCCTCCGCTATGTGTCTTTCGTGTTCTATCTTAGCCACCCTAATTGTACCCTTACGTTTCTTGTTGCATTCTTTATAAAGTCTGAATGCTGATGATGATCCCTCAACCTTGTATTTTTTGAAGGCCTTCTCCTTTGCTTTTATATGTATTTTTGCATTGGAGTTAAGCCATCCAGGACTTTTGTTTGCTCTTTTGAATTTATTACCCAGTGGGATGCATTGGCTAATGCCATTATTTAATATGCTCTTAAAGCAAACCCATCTCTCCTCCGTGTTCTTTGTTCCTAAGATTTTATGCCTTCTAGCAAGGTTTGTAGTTTAAGGAAGGTGCCTCTTTTAAAATTCAGTGTCTTTGTATTCCCCTTATGTATCCTATTTGTGTGATTTATACTGAAACCAATTGACCTGTGATCGCTGTTTCCTAAATTGCCACGTATTTCCACATCCATGATCAGGTCTATATTGTTGGTAATCAGTAGATCCAGTAATGCTTTATTTCTAGTTGGTGCATCTACCATCTGACCATCTGACCCATAAAATTGTCCTGCAAGACATTTAGGAACTGGCGAGCCTTAGACGAATGCGTGATTCCCTCCGCCCAGTCTATGTCTGGATAATTAAAATTCCCCATTAGGATAACACTTCCCATCCTTGCTGCTAATCCAACTTGTGATAGGAGATCTGTCTCCACTTCCTCCCTCAGGTTAGGGGGCCTATAGCATACTCCCAGTATTATTTTCCCCTTAGCTTCATCCCTTTGGAGCTCCACCCATAAGGATTCCACCTCCTCCCTAGCTCCCTCAGTGATGTCATCTCTCACATTCGCTTGTACATTATTCTTGATATATATAGGCATACCCCTCCCCCTTTTTTTACCCTCTCTATCCCTGCGATAAAGGGTATACCCTTAAATGTTTGCCAGCCAATCATGAGAGCTGTTGAACCAGGTCTCTGAAATTCCCACAAAATTCAAATCCTCCTTGTACAACAGTATCTCTAGTTCACCCATCTTGTCCGCCATGCTCCTGGCATTGTTGAACATGCCACGTAGTTTAGACTGGTCGCATACTATCCTCTTATTGGGTGTTCTGAGATTGCACCTAAGTCTTGTTACTATACTTACCTTGGGTTTATGTGCTTTAGTCAACCTACCACTAATGCCCTCAATACTACCCTCTGGAATATGTTCCGCACTGACTATCTCTACCTCTGGGCCCTTCCCCCCGTCGTCTGTTTTAAAATCCCCTCTAACTTTTTGGCCAGTGTATGATCTGTGATGGAGGCCTGTACTGGGATGTGGTGTATGTATGATCCATAATGGAAGTGGTAATGAATGCTCTATACTATAAGATTATAACACAACCGTCCCTCTTTCAGGTGTTTTGCAGCTCTGGGAGACGTCGGCAAAGTCAAATTTCTGCGGGAGACCAATGAGATTGCAGAGCAGTCGGCAGCTGAGTATGTGAGTATCCTCTAGGATGGATGGCAGGATTCTGGGCTAGGAAGGACATGTGAAGGTCTGGGATTGGGTTTTAGGAATGAGCCCTGTTATGTATCCTTCATCCAATGAGAACATATGGAGGCTATGAGTTATTTCCTTTTGGAGAGCTCATCTACTGATTAGGTGTCATGTGTCCCCAGGGCCCCAGTCTGTGATTGGTGCAGCTCCTGGCTGGTTAGGTCATTGGTATAGCTGTCTACCAGGCCCCAGTCTGTGATTGGTGCAGCTCCTGGCTGGTTAGGTCATTGGTATAGCTTTCTACCAGGCCCCAGTTCATGATTGGTGCAGCTCCTGGCTGGAGATGCCATTGGTATAACTGTCTACCGGACCCCCAGTGTGTAATTGGTGCAGCTCCAGGCTGGTTATGTCATTGGTATATCTTAGTGGCCTCTTTTTATACTCCATTTTACAGCACTGCACCATGTGTCTGCTAAATCTTTCTACAGTTTAAAGAATGTACAAAGTGAAAATCTCCAATGTTGGTAAGAAGCTATAAAATGGTGAAAGGCAGAGGGGTTGGAGAAGAAAATAGAGAAAAGACCACATGTACACAAGAAAACTGGGGAATTGTCCTCATGTGATTGAAATAAGCTGGAGCAACTTTATATTCAGGATGGAAACATGTAACGCTAAAAGCGTCCTATTTCTTTCTAGTAATTTAGTGATTGGCAGCCAGTGCACCCCCAGCAGTGAAATCCAGATATATATTGCACACTAACCTCTATTCTCTGCTCCCAGGGTGGAGATGGCACCAAGAGTTACAAGGTTCAAGCCCGACTGGCCATGCTGGAGCGCAATTTCAAACTGGCTGAGATGATCTACCTGGAGCAGGTGAGATTATGTGCATGCCGGACTGAGCTAAAATGATCTATCTAGGGCAGGTGAGACTGGTGAGACTATGTGCATGCTAATGAGATGATCTACCTAGATTAGGTGAGACTCTGTGCATGCTAGAACTGAAATGAGGAGATGATCTATCTGCAGAGGGTTAGACTCCGTGCATGCTAGAACTGAGATGGGATGATCTACCCTGGACAAGTGAGACTCTGTGCATGCTAGGACTAAGATACAATGATCTACCTAGAGGAAGTGTGACTCTGTGCATGCTAGGACTTAGATGAGAGGATCTACCTGGGAAAGGTGAGACTCTGTGCATACTAAGAATGAGATGGGATAATCTACCTGGAGTATCAACGCACATTGGTACTGAGATGAGATAATCAACCTGGAATATCTGTGCGTATTGGTAATGAGATGAGTGGTACTTGGATCCATTTTCCTGAATTCTAGAACCTTGGCAGATTATTTAACTTTTTAAACATGCAATAAACTTATTGTTATCCTTTTGTATCCTTTTTTTCTGTTTTTCTATTTTCACCTCTAGAATGCGGTGACAGAGGCAATGGTCATGTACCAGGAATTACACATGTGGGATGAATGTATCGCTGTAGCAGAAGCTAAGGTATGCTGTGTGCGAGCGATGTAATGTGATCTCCTCACCCCAGATAGCACATAGAGGACACCACACAGAAGTCACTGGAGACACAGGAGAGCACAGGGGTCCCTGGAGGCACAGCAGTGCAAAGGGGTCACTGCAGACACAGGAGCTCACAGAAGTCACTGGAGACGCAGGAGATCACGGGGGTCACTGGAGACGCAGGAGCTCATAGTGGTCACTGGAGACGCAGGGGTCTTAGGGGACGCAGGAGGGCAAAGGGGTCTTTGGGGATGCAGGAGCACAAAGGTGTCTTTGGGGACGCAGGAGCGCACAGGGGTCTTTGGGGATGCAGGAGCACACAGGGCTCCCTGGGGATACAAGGGCGCACAGGGATCACTGGAGACACAGGAGCGCACTGAGGGCACTGGAGACACATGAGGGCACTAGAGACACATGAGGGCACTGGAGACACAGGAGCGCACTGAGGGCACTGGGGACATAGGTGCATAGGAGTCACTAGGGACACGGGCATACAGGGTTCACTCAGTGCTGGGACAAGGTCATTTGGTGCCCAGGGCGGAGATGGCAAACTGCGCCCCCCCCCCCGACCCCTGTTTTTCACAGATTTTCCCCGATGTGCACCTGCGGCGGCGCGCGGGGAGGAATTAAATAGGAGGACAAAAACTTTTATCTTAGATGTTTACACTTATACCCCTTTCACATTGGGGCACTTTGCAGGCGCTACTGCGCTAAAAACAGCACCTGCAAAACACCCTGAAAGAGCCGCTACTGTGTCTCCAATGTGAAAGCCCCGAGAACTTTCACACTGGAGCGGTGCGCTGGCAGGACGGTAAAAAAAGTCCTGCTAGCAGCATCTTTGGAGTGAAGGAGTGGTGTGTAATGATGGTAAAGCAGCGCTAAAAATAGCTCAGTTTTACCACCGATGCCGCCCCTGCCCCAGTGTGAAAGGGGGCTTAAGGTTTTTAATGTAGAGCCTGGTGCAACTAATGCACAAAGGGCTTAATTAACTGTGACTGGTCACAAATGCATCAGTGAACAATGGCAATACATTAACCCCCCCCCCCCCCCCCATGCTGCATATTACAGAAATTAAAACTAGCATTGCTAATTAACCTCCCCTCAGCCTCCCCCCCTCCCCCATTCATGTATTATTCTGCTGCAGATTAATAAATGAACTGTCTGAATACGATTGGGGGAGGGGGGGAGGCTGAGGGGATGTTAATTACCAATGCTACCTATTTTTTAATTTCTGTAATATGCAGCATGGGGGGGGGGGGGTAATGTATTGCCATTGGTCACTGATGCATCAGTGACCAGTGGCAGTACATTAACCCCCCCCCCCCCCCCCTCCCATGCTGCATATTACAGAAATTAAAAAATAGGTAGCATTGGTAATTAACCTCTCCTCAGCCTCCTCCCCTCCCCTCATCGGATTCAGACACTTTATTTTAATATCTGCAGATGGCATTGCATTTGTTATTATCTGTTTAGTGCTTACTTTTGTGTCTTGTCTTGTGTCCGTTGTGTGATATACACACTTTGTTGCAGAGGCGTAACTATAACCTTCAGGGCCCCAGTGCAAGAAACCATGAAGGGCCCCTGACCCGCACTATGATGGGGGAGGGGGGGGGGGGTATTGTGAAAGAATGAGGGGCAGTATGACGGGGTATTTTGACAGGAGGGGGCAGTGTGACCAAAGAAGGGTATCTGGAAAGTGTGACCAGAGGGGGGAGTGTGATAAGAGGGGGCACTGTGAAAGAAGGGGGGCAGTGTGACAAGAAGGGGCAGTGTGACAGGAGGGGGCAGTATGACAGGGGGATATTGTGACAAGAGGGGGGCAGTGTGACAGGAAAAGGATACCTGGGAAGTATTACAAGAGGGGGGCAGTGTAATGAGGGAGCACTGTGAAAGGAGGGGGACTGTTTAACAAGAGGGGGGTAGATATGACAGAAGGGGGACAGTGTGTGGGGGGCACAGTGTGAGAGGGGACAGTGTGTGGGGGGCACAGTGTGAGAGGGGACAGTGTGAGAGGGGGACAGTGTGTGGGGGGGACAGTGTGTGGGGGGGACAGTGTGTGGGGGGGGACAGTGTTAGAGGGGAGAGTGTTAGAGGGGACAGTGTTAGAGGGGACAATGTGGGGAGGGGACAGTGTGGGGGGGGACAGTGTGAAAGGGGGCAGTGTGTGGGGGGACAGTGTGAGAGGGGACAGTGTGAGAGGGGACAGTGTGAGAGGGGACAGTGTGAGAGGGGACAGTGTGAGAGGGGACAGTGTGAGAGGGGACAGTGTGAGAGGGGACAGTGTGAGAGAGGGGACAGTGTGAGAGAGGGGACAGTGTGTGGGGGGACAGTGTGTGGGGGGACAGTGTGTGGGGGGACAGTGTGTGGGGGGACAGTGTGAGAGTCGGACAGTGTGAGAGGGGACAGTGTGAGAGCGGACAGTGTGAGAGCGGACAGTGTGTGGGGGGGGGGCAGTGTGTGGGGGGACAGTGTGAGAGGGGGCAGTGTGAGAGGGGACAGTGTGTGGGGGGACAGTGTGAGAGGGGACAGTGTGTGCCCCCCACACACTGTGTGTGAGAGGGGACAGTGTGTGGGGGGACAGTGTGAGAGGGGACAGTGTGTGGGGGGACAGTGTGAGAGGGGACAGTGTGAGAGGGGACAGTGTGAGAGGGGACAGTGTGTGGGGGGACAGTGTGTGGGGGGACAGTGTGAGAGGGGACAGTGTGAGAGGGGACAGTGTGTGGGGGGACAGTGTGTGGGGGGACAGTGTGAGAGGGGACAGTGTGTGGGGGGACAGTGTGTGGGGGGACAGTGTGTGGGGGGACAGTGTGAGAGGGGACAGTGTGTGGGGGGACAGTGTGTGGGGGGACAGTGTGAGAGGGGACAGTGTGAGAGGGGACAGTGTGAGAGGGGACAGTGTGTGGGGGGACAGTGTGTGGGGGGACAGTGTGAGAGGGGACAGTGTGAGAGGGGACAGTGTGTGGGGGGACAGTGTGTGGGGGGACAGTGTGAGAGGGGACAGTGTGAGAGGGGACAGTGTGTGGGGGGACAGTGTGTGGGGGGACAGTGTGAGAGGGGACAGTGTGAGAGGGGACAGTGTGTGGGGGGACAGTGTGTGGGGGGACAGTGTGAGAGGGGACAGTGTGTGGGGGGACAGTGTGAGAGGGGACAGTGTGAGAGGGGACAGTGTGTGGGGGGACAGTGTGTGGGGGGACAGTGTGAGAGGGGACAGTGTGTGGGGGGACAGTGTGTGGGGGGACAGTGTGAGAGGGGACAGTGTGTGGGGGGACAGTGTGAGAGGGGGCAGTGTGTGGGGGGACAGTGTGAGAGGGGACAGTGTGAGAGGGGGCAGTGTGTGGGGGGACAGTGTGAGAGGGGACAGTGTGTGGGGGGACAGTGTGAGAGGGGACAGTGTGAGAGGGGACAGTGTGTGGGGGGACAGTGTGAGAGGGGACAGTGTGTGGGGGGACAGTGTGAGAGGGGACAGTGTGTGGGGGGACAGTGTGAGAGGGGACAGTGTGTGGGGGGACAGTGTGAGAGGGGACAGTGTGAGAGGGGACAGTGTGTGGGGGGACAGTGTGTGGGGGGACAGTGTGAGAGGGGACAGTGTGAGAGGGGACAGTGTGAGAGGGGACAGTGTGTGGGGGGACAGTGTGAGGGGGGACAGTGTGTGGGGGGACAGTGTGTGGGGGGACAGTGTGAGAGGGGACAGTGTGTGAGGGGACAGTGTGTGAGGGGACAGTGTGAGAGGGGACAGTGTGAGAGGGGACAGTGTGTGGGGGGACAGTGTGAGAGGGGACAGTGTGAGAGGGGACAGTGTGTGGGGGGACAGTGTGTGGGGGGACAGTGTGAGAGGGGACAGTGTGAGAGGGGACAGTGTGTGGGGGGACAGTGTGAGAGGGGACAGTGTGTGGGGGGACAGTGTGAGAGGGGACAGTGTGAGAGGGGACAGTGTGAGAGGGGAGAGGTGGGTGGCCAGTGTTGTGCTTTACTTACATGAGAAGCAGCATGCTTCCTTGTCATGTCTGCACTCTGCAGGATGTCCCTCCAGGCAGCACACAGTTCACTTCCCGAATATCATTGTATCCAATGGAGAGGGGAGGGGCCTCTGACCTGAGCGTGTATTAGCAAGACTCAGAGTGTACAAGCAGAGGGAGAAACTTGTGCACTCAATCTGCTGGTCAGAGGCCCCTCCCCTCTCCATTGTACTCACTGATATTCGGGAAGTGAACTGTGTGCTGCCTGGAGGGACATCCCGCAGACATCACATAGCTGCCGATCGCCCCCTTACGCCCCCCTCTCCTGTATAGTTAGATCATGATGCCAGCCAGGGGAGGTGCGGCGTCTTGGGGCCCCCCCACACTGGCAGAATTCCAGGGCCCAGTCGCAAGTGCGACTGTTGCGACCCTGAAAATTCCGCCACTGCTTTGTTGGTTCCTCCTCGGTGGCTCCTCTAGGTTGCAGCTTCTGCAGCAGCTCTCTATCTCCTCCCATCCCGCCTCTGGCCATCAGTGATGTCACGCCGCCGGGACGGGACTACGAATCGCCTTCATAGGGGGAGAGAAGCGCTGACAGGGAAGGGGCTTGTGCAGTCTGTTTAGGCTTGTGCCGGGTGCAGGAGTGCACTCGGCACATAGTTACAGTAGTACAGCTATTAGCAGCGCCGGCTGGTGTGTATGTACTACTATGATGAAGCACACTGCCAGCACTTCATCTGCGCCCCCCTCCCTTCAGCAAATTCTATCGCCCAGGGCATCCGCCCCTTCCGCCCCTGCCTTGTACCGGCTCTGGGTTCACTAGAGACACGGGAGCACACAGGGCTCTCTGGAGGCACAGCAGCACACAGGGGTCACTGGAGGAAGGCACAGAGGACTGCTTAGGCTTAGTAAAGTGTTGCTCATACATCGGCACTTTGGGTGAAACTTGGAAGACCCGACACTGGATCCCCAGAAAGGTGAAATGAAAAGCATTTATACCTCAAAAATATATAAATCATCCTTTTTTGTGCTGAAGGCAAGGAGGCCGGCGTATGAAATAATCTTGATGTTCGTAGCAGTTCCTCATATTTTGTGTCTTCTACAAGATGGATGGGTATCTATAATGTGTAAAGCTGCGGAGAGGGTGTTATTTCCTTCCAGGTTGTCCTCTGGTGATCTTCAATCTTTATACAATGATCAGATATGGCAATGAGCTCGCCTTCTGCAGATAGTGCTGGTTATCAAATACTGTACCTTGATTAATCTTTGACTGAATTGTCTTGTCCCCCCCACAGGGTCACCCTGAGCTGGAGAGTTTGAAGCGCAACTACCTGCGGTACTTGTCAGACAGTCAGCAGGAAGAGAAAGCGGGTGAGGTGCGAGAACAAGAAGGTGACTTTATCTCAGCTGTCAACATGTACCTGCATGCTGGACTCCCAGCAAAAGCTGCCCGTTTGTGTATGAGCCGAGAACAGCTCCTGGCCGATTCCGATCTTATTGGGAGGGTCACTGCTGCCCTAATTAAAGGAGACTTCTACGAGAGGGTGAGTAATACTATTTAATCTTTCTAGATGTCTGCATTACTTCTCACCTATCTGTAGATGACTCAGAACTCTTGACTTGCTCCATAGATCTTTATAAATCTCCTCTCACTTTCTCCATAGAACCTTCTAAATCTCCTCTTACTTTCTCTGTCAACCCTTATTAAAGTGGTATTAAAGGTTTGGCTTAAAAAAAACCAAATAAACATGTCATATTTACCTGCTCTGTGCAATGGTTTTGCACAGAGCAGCCCCAATCCTCCTCTTCTCGGGTCCCCTGCCGACACTTCTGGCTCCTCCCCCTTGACCAGCACCCCCAATAGCAAGCTGCTTGCTATGGGGGCACTGGTGCGTGCTCGCTCCCAAGCCCTGCTCTATGCATCCATAAGACACATAGAGCCGCGGCTCAGCCCCCCCACTCTCTCCTCATTGGCTCACTGGCTGTGATTGACAGCAGTGGGAGCCATTGGCTCCCACTGATGTCTCAGTTAGTGAGGAGAGGGAGTCCCAGGACGGCTGAGGCTCCCATACACATCGCTGGATTGAGAGGGGGCTCAGGTGAATATTGGAGGGGCTGTGGGGGGAGCAGCACACAGAAGGTTTTTTACCTTCATGCACAGAATGCATGAAGGTAAAAAACCTTCAGCCTTTGCAACCACCTCATCTCCTTTTCTTTCTCTTCAGACCCGTCTAAATCTCCTCTTTCTCTGTAGACACTTCTAAATATCCTCTCACTTGCTCTGTAGACACTTCTAGATCTTCGCTCACATTCTCTATAGACACTTCTAGATCTTCTCTCACGTTCTCTATAGACACTTCTAGATCTTTTCTCATATTCTCTATAGACACTTCTATATCTTCTCTCACGTTCTCTATAGACACTTCTAGATCTTCTCTCACATTCTCTATAGACACTTCTAGATCTTCTCTCACTTTCTCTGTAGACACTTCTAAATCTTATCTCACTTTCCTTGTAGACCCTTTTAGATCTAATCTCACTTTATCTGGACCCTTTAGGTTATCCTCATACTTTTTCTGTAGACTCTTCTAAATCTCCTCTCAATTTTTCTGTAGACCTTTCTTGATCACCTTTCACTTTCTCTTTAGATCATTTTAGATTCCCTCTCACTTTATCCATAGATCCTTCTGCATCTCCTCTTACTTTTATCTGTAGAACCTTTTATATTCCCTCTCGCTTCTCCATAGACCCTTCTAGATCTCTTCTCACTTTCTCTGTAGACCCTTTTGGATCTCCTTTCACTTTCTCTGTAGATCCTTCTGAAATTTCCTCTCAATTTCTCTGTAGACCTTTCTAGATCTCCTCCTTTCTTCTCTATAGACCCTTTTAAATCCCCTCTCACTTTTTTTCATAAGCTCTTTTATAACGTTTCTCACTTTCTTCATAAACCCTTCTAGATCTTCTCTCACTTTATCTGTAGACACTTCTAGATCTTCACTCCCTTTCTATGCAGCCTCTTTTATATCTTCTCTCATGTACCTGTAATCTGTTCTAGATCTCCTCTCACTCTGCCCATAGCCTATTCTACAGTAAATGTGTATAAAGAAAGCAGGGTTTTTAAACTGTTTGCATTGTTCTTGAGGCCTTGTGCAAGTTGCTGCATATACCAACAGGCTCCTATTATTATATTTTACACATTTTCCAATATTTCTATCGTTTGTTATGTCCTACATCCATATAAGTTCTGGATTTTATTTCTAGACGTTTGTCTGATATTGGTATTTATTGGCCTTTTTCAGGCAGGGGACTTGTTAGAAAAAATTAATAACAGCCGTCGGGCATTGGAATGTTACTGCAAGGCCAATGCCTTCAGGAAAGGTGAGTAAAACAATCGTGACCTAACATTGGGAGTCCCAGAACCAAAGTAACCTAACATTGTAGGTCCCAGAATGGTTGTAACCTAACATGGAGATCCCAGACTGGTAATGAACTGACATTGGGGCCCCCTGATGTTGGTTGTCTCAAACTGATAGTGACCTGGCATTGGGGTTCCCAGACTGATGGAGACCTTACTTTGGGACTTCCAGACTGATGGTGACCTTACTTTGGGACTTCCAGACTGATGGTGACCTTACTTTGAAACCTCCCGACCGATGGCGACCTTACTTTGGGGCTTCCAGACTGATGGTAACCTTACATTGGGGTTTCTAGACTGATACTTTGGGATTTCTAGACTGATGATGATCTTACTTTAGGACTTCCAGATCCAGAATGAAGGTGTGGGTTGACTCTGTTCAGGGCTGCTCTTACTTTGTTAGGTCACCTTTTATACTATAAGGATGATTGCCCCAGCAATCATCACAAAGTACCCATAGGGGTGATAGGGAAGGCAATTAATCATGCATGTGACATTAATGACACCAAGCCAAGGGTTGTTATTCACTTCTCCTAAAACTCTTCCTTGGAGATGGTGCATATAATACACCTTGAGATTGGCTCTTGTAGCTTCATTATTTACTGAATTAAGGAGTTCACCTTGTCACAAAAAATGTAAAGGTGAACTAACACCCTACACCCTCCCCAGTGCCCGCTGCACTTCTGATTGGTTAAATAGTCCCATGCCAGCAATGCATGTGCCATCAGAATCACTCATCTGTTCCGGAAACTCTAAGAAAATAAGTAGAAGAAGATTGGTGTTTACAAATGCCCAGATGCATGGGCAGTGACATGTAATCATCCATTGATGGAAGTGCAGCGTGGACCGAGGGTGTGGGGACAGTGTATGGTGTTAGTTCCCCTCTTCATTTTTTGTGAAAAGGTGAACTTACGCTTGAACCGATTTGGTTGTCATGGCTGTTGCTAGGGTTTGGTGGGCCCAGTGATCTCAGTATTGGAATATGGGGCTGATTTATTGGTGGTTTCTTTCTTCTGTACGTGTCCCCAGCCGTGGAGTTGGCTCGAGTGACGTTTCCTACAGAGGTACTAAAACTGGAGCAGTCCTGGGGGGATTTCCTGGTGCAGCAGAAGCAACTGGATGCAGCCATCAATCACTACATCGAGGCCGGGTAAGATATTGTGTTATCTGTATGCTTTTTTGTGTATAGATATATATATATATATGTAGATATATAAATATATATATATATAATACATGAGAGAGATCATCCATCATATCACTGATGTGCTGTTTCCTCACTAGTAATTCTGGTTCCATATTATATGAACAGGGCAAACTCATTCAAGAAAAAAGGAAAATCTTTGAGAAAAGGGGTGGGACTTAGACACGCTATACATGAAATCTTGTCATGCAACACATTTGGCCCTTTGTGTTGGACAATATACATTAACTGAGCCCGCGCTGTCAGGTATGAAGGCTCAGTACTGGCGTGGGTGACTTGTAACAAGGACTGAGAAAGTCTGCTGTACTGGGAAGTAATACTTGAGTAACAAACTATAGAGTGAGTCTAGACCAGGGCTTTTTTTCAGCAGGAACTAGGGGGAACTCGGTTCCACCACCTCAGGTCTCAGGTCTTCTGCTCCCTGCTCACTACTATCACTTGGTAACACTGAAGTCCAGCTTCTGTGTTTACAAGTGATAGCTCATCTCCCAGTAGCTCCCACAGGTCAGATCTCCTGCGCAGATCCCACTGAGTGCCAGACAGGGACAAGGGAGATACAGAACAGGTGCCCAGGGTTCAGTGCAGTCATGGGCAGGAGAGGGTGTGTGGTAGGCTGCACCCTCTGTGGTCTCCATTTTTTCCCTGGTGACCAGTTGTTGATGCTCCTACTGCATGATCTCCCTTGCAAGCGACTGTAGTATAGTATAGTATGCTGGGAGGTACTACAGCCGGATA
Organism: Lithobates septentrionalis; assembly: GCA_037952835.1. NCBI lineage: Eukaryota > Metazoa > Chordata > Amphibia > Anura > Ranidae > Lithobates > Lithobates septentrionalis. The sequence continues at coordinate 186,695 of JBBDGP010003501.1, forward strand.
GGTGCTTCAGCTTAATATTGCAACAGAGGTAAGACATATGACAGATGGTGGAGCTTTTAAGGAGGGGGGAGAAGATGAGGGCAGTGGAGGGAGGGGGTTGTATGCAGAGGGAAGAGCTACTATTTGATGCCATTTGGCAGGTATGTGTGTGTGGCGGGCATGGTTGAGTTCCTGCACCTATTCTCTGAGAAAAAAAGCCCTGGCCTAGACACTAGGAGAAGTTAGTAATGTATTAATTCAGATATTAAAGTAAAATTCTAACCATCAATTAATCATTTGTCTGGCACTCTCCCATCAATCCAGTACTGCCCCTCACAGAAAATCCCCCCCCCTTTACTAGATGGCGTTCCTTTTCTGGTTTGAATGAGGACCAGTGTTATTCAGTCAAATTCCTTTGAGCCCAGGTTGTCATGAACCCGCAAAAAATGTCTGTATTTGGTGATTGTTTTTGGTCAGGTGTGCGGTGAAAGCCATAGAAGCTGCAATTGGTGCTCGGCAGTGGAAGAAAGCCATCCACATCCTAGAGATCCAGGAGCCAAAGAGCGCCAGCGAATATTACCTGAAGATAGCGCAACATTACAACGCCATACAGGAGTACGAGGTCAGAGGACAGCTGTGACATCCCAGACAGTGACATGAGCCAATTTTTGGCATATGTACATCAACCAATCAGAACCCATCTGTCTCTGATCAGAGGTAGCTTAGTGTGCCTAAACCTGCTGCCTCATTCCTGGTCCCAGGATTACAGTTACCACTGTCTGCTCTCCCACCAGGAAGGAAGTGAGGGCAGTCCTAAGCAGACCTGTGACCATACTTTTCTGATCTAACCCATCTCCTCTATTCTGACCTTTGAGCTGACCGCTCTGATCGAACCTTTCCACTCTGACCCAACAGCCTTGATCCACTCCGATCTGACCTCTGTCCTAATAACTCTGATCTAACCTTTCATCTCTGATCTGACCTCACAGCTCTGATCTAACCAATCTTATCTGATCTGACCGCTGACCCGATAGCTCTGATCTAACCCATCCCCTCTTAAAATGGTTGTAAACCCCAGACATGAAAAATCAGCAAAGCATATCCCTCTTTAGTGCGTGCTCGTCTCAATCAAGAGCACAGAGTGTCTTTTCTGTCTGCTGCACCATTCCTCTAATATTGGCAGGAATCATTTCTGACAAGTTTTCCTGATACCAAGAGGTAAAAAGGTGACAGGGGAGGCAGCTCCGGCACACAGCCTGTGAATGGCAGCCTCTGACCTGTTCCTGTGTGCTGTGTGAAGGGGGGTTTGTCCCTACCCTCCAATCAGCTCTCCTCACTGAGCTCTGCAGAGTGTAACTTCAGCTCTCCGCCCCTTTTTTTCTGAACTCTCAGACAAGCTGTATAAATTCAGAGCGGCTGTTGAGAGAAAAATTTGGCAGATAAATGGGTACAACTTATGTAGGAGAATGTTTTCATCTCTGTGTATCACCTGAGGCCAGTCGCTCCACTGGGTATATGGAAGGGTTTACTACCACTATGACTGACCTCTGACCTGTGTTGTACTTGTGGAAAAGAGAAATTGCTGGGGGTTCTTGGGCTTTATCAGTTATCATTTCAGTAATCCTGTTAGATATATGCCTGTCTATCCCCACCTCCCTTCATGTTTATTCTGGCTCTTTTGTTTTTAGACGGCCGAGCAGCTCTATATTAAAGCTGGGAGGAGTAAGGACGCCATTGACATGTACACACAGGCTGGCCGCTGGGAACAGGCACACGCGGTATGACCTATTACTCATCATGGCTGTATGTGGCGGAAGAGGGGGTCAGACAAGTATCGTGAGGGAAACTGGTCATGTTTCTGTCCTTATTTTATAGCTGGCAGTGAAGTGTATGAACCCAGAGGACGTGTCCGTTCTGTACGTCACCCAGGCCAAGGAGCAGGAGAAGCAGGGCCGCTACAAGGAGGCCGAGAGGTGAGATGTCGCATCAATCTGGGGTGCTTTTACATTCCATCAAGATGATGGGGATGCAGAGTCACTGCTAAGGAAGTGGTAAGAAGTAAGATGGTAGATTAGTCTGGGGAGAGTTCACGGGGGGCCAAGGATTAGGGCAGGGCCTGCAAGGAGTATGAGAGGATAGATATCACATAAATCTCAGGTAAGTTTACTTTCGGTCGAGGAGATAAGAGAGGCAGGGTGACTACAAGGAGGCAGAGAAGGAGGATGTCACAGACATCTGGGGTGAGTTCACTGGGGGCCAAGGAGCAGGAGAAGCAGGGCCACTACAAGGAGACAGAGAAATAAGATGGTACACAAGTCTTGGGTAAGTTCACTGGCAGAGGCGGCTCTTTAGTTAGCTGGTTGGCAGGCCGTTGGTCAAGTGCGCTGTGACATCATAGTGATTGGTGCCTTTCCAGCCAATTTGAAACCATCTGCAAGGAGGGGGCGCAGGGGAGAGGAGGTCCAAAGTCTGCAGGCGATTACAGGTTAGTGTGTGACAGTCAATCACTCTATTGGGGGTCACAGATGTAAGGGGTGAGAGGAGACCCTAAGGTAAGGGGGGGACACTAATAAAAAGGTCCTCCTTATATCACTGTCCTCACTCCCCTCTTATGTCATTGAACCCCTTTACCTTAGTGTATTCACTCTGCAGACTCCGGTGTAAAGGGGAACTCTGCGGAACCTAATGTAAGGGGGAATGTTGTGGACTCTTGTGTAAAGGGGAACTCTGGTGTAAGAGCTTCTCTGGTCACTAGAGCCCCCCCTTACATCAGAGTTCGCAGAGTACCCCCCCACATCAGAGTTAGCAGAGTTACAGTGCAAAGGGAACTCTGAAGTGAGGAGGAACCCTGCAAACTCTGATGTAAGGGGGCTCTGGTGACCAGAGATTCCCTTTACATTAGAGTCTACAACATTCCCCTTTACACCAGGGTCCGCAGAGTTCCCCTTTACATCAGGGTCCATTGAGTTCCCGCTAACACTTAGCAAAAGCAGTACAGTGACTGACACCAGCCCTTAAGTATGTGCCTACACATAACGAAGAGCAAAAATGATTGATGGTAGAGAAAGCTAATCGCTGTAATGGATTAGGATGAGTGGGTCTGTGTTATTTACAAACCAAAGTCTTGTTGGTTGTATCTATCGTGATGGGTTACTTGAGAGTTTTTCTCGTGAGTGACAAAAGTGTTGGTCATCCTTCCATATCATCTGGTGTAGTCTTCTGGCAGCTAAGGGAATGTCATTCCTGGATGTATTGCTCATTATTCCATCCACCTTCACAGACTATACATCACTGTAGACCAGCCTGATCTCGCCATCGCAATGTATAAGAAACACAACCAGTACGAAGACATGATCCGTCTGGTGGCCAAACACCACCCAGACCTCCTAACAGACACCCATCTGCACCTGGGCAAGGTAAGTCCTCTTCAGCATGAACCTGACCCAGCTGGGGGTTATTCTAATGTCACTCACCTGCTCTTTGTCCACCTGCAGGAGTTGGAGACTGCAGGGCGTCTTCAGGAGGCAGAGTATCACTTCCTAAAGGGGAAGGACTGGAAAGCTACTGTCAATATGTACCGAACTGCTGATATGTGGGAAGAGGCACACAGGGTATGACCAGCCTTAACCCTCCCACTTTCACTGGATTATGATGCATATCTATTGCTTTACATGTCCATCATACTGCTCCCCCCTCTTCTCACCCCATTCTGCTCAGCTGCATTACCTTACTGTGTCCTGTCAGTCATACTGCTCCCCCTCTTCTCACCGTATACTGATCCACTACATTACCTTACTGTGTCCTGTCAGTCATACTGCTCCCCATCTTCTCATTATACTGATCCACTGCATTACCCTACTGTGTCCTGTGTCATACTGCTCCCCGTCTTCTCATTATACTGATCCACTGCATTACCTTACTGTGTCCTGTCTGTCATACTGCTCCCCGTCTTCTCATTATACTGATCCACTGCATTACCTTACTGTGTCCTGTCTGTCATACTGCTCCCCCTCTTCTCACCTTATACTGATCCACGGAATTACCTTACTGTGTCCTGTCTGTCATACTGCTCCCCCTCTTCTCATTATACTGATCCACTGCATTACCTTACTGTCTCCTGTCTGTCATACTGCTCCCCCTCTTCTCATTATACTGATCCACTGCATTACCTTACTGTCTCCTGTCAGTCATACTGCTCCCCGTCTTCTCATTATACTGATCCACTGCATTACCTTACTGTGTCCTGTCTGTCATACTGCTCCCCCTCTTCTCATTATACTGATCCACTGCATTACCTTACTGTGTCCTGTCAGTCATACTGCTCCCCGTCTTCTCATTATACTGATCCACTGCATTACCTTACTGTGTCCTGTCTGTCATACTGCTCCCCCTCTTCTCACCTTATACTGATCCACGGAATTACCTTACTGTGTCCTGTCTGTCATACTGCTCCCCCTCTTCTCATTATACTGATCCAATGCATTACCTTACTGTGTCCTGTCTGTCATACTGCTCCCCCTCTTCTCATTATACTGATCCACTGCATTACCTTACTGTGTCCTGTCAGTCATACTGCCCCCCCTCTTCTCATTATACTGATCCACTGAATTACCTTACTGTCTCCTGTCTGTCATACTGCTCCCCCTCTTCTCATTATACTGATCCACTGAATTACCTTACTGTGTCCTGTCTGTCATACTGCCCCCCCTCTTCTCATTATACTGATCCACTGAATTACCTTACTGTGTCCTGTCTGTCATACTGCCCCCCCCCCCCCTTCTCATTATACTGATCCACTGAATTACCTTACTGTGTCCTGTCTGCCATACTGCCCCCCCCTCTTCTCATTATACTGATCCACTGAATTACCTTACTGTGTCCTGTCTGTCATACTGCTCCCCCTCTTCTCATTATACTGATCCACTGAATTACCTTACTGTGTCCTGTCTGTCATACTGCCCCCCCTCTTCTCATTATACTGATCCACTGAATTACCTTACTGTGTCCTGTCTGTCATACTGCCCCCCCTCTTCTCATTATACTGATCCACTGAATTACCTTACTGTGTCCTGTCTGTCATACTGCCCCCCCCCCTTCTCATTATACTGATCCACTGAATTACCTTACTGTGTCCTGTCTGCCATACTGCCCCCCCCTCTTCTCATTATACTGATCCACTGAATTACCTTACTGTGTCCTGTCTGTCATACTGCTCCCCCTCTTCTCATTATACTGATCCACTGAATTACCTTACTGTGTCCTGTCTGTCATACTGCCCCCCCTCTTCTCATTATACTGATCCACTGAATTACCTTACTGTGTCCTGTCTGTCATACTGCCCCCCCTCTTCTCATTATACTGATCCACTGAATTACCTTACTGTGTCCTGTCTGTCATACTGCTCCCCCTCTTCTCACCTTCTACTGATCCACGGAATTACCTTACTGTGTTCTGTCTGTCATGCTGCTCCCCCTCTTCTCACCTTCTACTGATCCACTGAATTACCTTACTGTCTCCTGTCTGTCATACTGCCCCCCCCTTCTCATTATACTGATCCACTGAATTACCTTACTGTCTCCTGTCTGTCATACTGCTCCCCCTCTTCTCACCTTCTACTGATCCATGGAATTACCTTACTGTCTCCTGTCTGTCATGCTGCCCCCTCCCTCTTCTCATTATACTGATCCACTGAATTACCTTACTGTCTCCTGTCTGTCATACTGCCCCCCCCCCCCTCTTCTTATTATACTGATCCACTGAATTACCTTACTGTGTCCTGTCTGTCATACTGCCCCCCCCCCCTCTACTCATTATACTGATCCACTGAATTACCTTACTGTCTCCTGTCTGTCATACTGCTCCCCCTCCTCTCACCTTATACTGATCCATGGATTTACCTTACTGTGTCCTGTCTGTCATACTGCTTCACCCTCTTCTCATTATACTGATCCACTGCATTACCTTACTGTGTCCTGTCTGTCATACTGCTCCCCCTCTTCTCATTATACTGATCCACTGCATTACCTTACTGTGTCCTGTCTGTCATACTGCTCCCCCTCTTCTCATTATACTGATCCACTGCATTACCTTACTGTGTCCTGTCTGTCATACTGCTCCCCCTCTTCTCATTATACTGATCCACTGCATTACCTTACTGTGTCCTGTCTGTCATACTGCCCCCCCCCCCTCTTCTCATTATACTGATCCACTGCTTTACCGTACTGTGTCCTGTCTGTCATACTGCTCCCCCTCTTCTCATTATACTGATCCACTGAATTACCTTACTGTGTCCTGTCTGTCATACTGCCCCCCCCTTCTCATTATACTGATCCACTGCATTACCTTACTGTGTTCTGTCTGTCATACTGCCCCCCCCCCCCTCTTCTCAATATACTTATCCATGGAATTACCTTAATGTGTCCTGTCTGTCATACTGCTCCCCGTCTTCTCATTATACTGATCCACTGCATTACCTTACTGTGTCCTGTCTGTCATACTGCTCCCCCTCTTCTCATTATACTGATCCACTGCATTACCTTACTGTGTCCTGTCAGTCATACTGCTCCCCCTCTTCTCATTATACTGATCCACTGCATTACCTTACTGTGACCTGTCTGTCATGCTGCCCCCCCTTCTCATTATACTGATCCACTGCTTTACCTTACTGTGACCTGTCTGTCATGCTGCCCCCCCCCTTCTCATTACACTGATCCACTGCTTTACCTTACTGTGACCTGTCTGTCATGCTGCCCCCCCCCCCCTCTTCTCATTATACTGATCCACTGCTTTACCTTACTGTGACCTGTCTGTCATGCTGCCCCCCCCCCTTCTCATTATACTGATCCACTGCTTTACCTTACTGTGACCTGTCTGTCATGCTGCCCCCCCCCCCTCTTCTCATTATACTGATCCACTGCTTTACCTTACTGTGACCTGTCTGTCATGCTGCCCCCCCCCCTCTTCTCATTATACTGATCCACTGCTTTACCTTACTGTGTCCTGTCTGCCATACTGCTTCCCTTCCCCTCTTCTCACTCTTTGCTGGGTCCTCTCTGTTGCCCCCTTTGCCCCCTTGTCATACCAGTCTTCCTTCCCTGTCATCTTTTTGATATCCTGTCACTCTGTTGACATTGTGCCTCTTGATCTTGAACTAGGTGGCCAAGACGCACGGTGGACCCAGTGCCTACAAACAGGTGGTCTATCTGTGGGCGAAGAGCCTGGGGGGAGAGGCGGCTGTAAAACTCCTGACCAAATTTAACTTGCTGGAAATGGCAATTGAGCAAGCCACAGAGAAATTGTAAGTCAGCCGGGACCATGAAGGTTTCCTTCTGTTCATCCTGAGTGTTGGGTGACCCTATGTGGGTTCTGTGCTAAAGGGTCACTGTCACCCACCTGATCCCTTCCTATAAGTTTAGCACACATATAAATATTTTTATTTATTTAGGATATCTAAGATTCTGGGAAGCTTAGACAGGAAATATCTAGGTCCTGCTGGTAACAAGTCTGATCACGGTACCCTTGTTTGGTTGGCTTGAGGCAAAAGCCTTCTTTACCTCTCCGCTAAATCTGTCCTCATAGAAATAATTTAAAAAAACAATAATAGCGTAGCGCTACCATTTTATTACCTAGTAATATACCACAACCATACTGATTGTGAAAAAAAAAACATAACATAAATAAATTCTCCTGTGCAATCATAATCAATGATAATATCACATTAATAACCACAAGAATATGTTAAATAAAGTGCATTCAAAACACAGTGATATTAAGTCCGCAATGTCAGTGCTGCAAATTATAAGTTCATAGTTCAATCCTCAAAACCATGCATTAAGCAAGTAGCATTCAAACATCAATATTGGTGACTAAATCCTCAATCCCAGTGCTGGTAATCAACAGGTCCAAACACACGTCAGAAACTTTATTACTTCTCCATGTGAATTTTATATATACCCGTCTCAAAGTGCCACTCTGTATTCTCCACATGAACACAGTGATCCACCATTAAGTGAATTCACTACTTGTCTCTCTCCTAGACCCATTAAATATAGGTCTAAATGCACTTAGTATTCCCCCCTAAGTGAGGGTTAGCCTTCCTCCTCAGCGCCTGGGTTTTGGTTCATATGTGGGTGGGTCCCTTTAAGACACTTCCCTCCTAGTTGGCAATAGTGACCAAAAAAATAATAGGATTGCGTTATAATAATAGGAGTGTAATACCATTTAGATGTATAAAAGTTTCCTCTTTAGTTATAAAATAACACTCGCATAGCATTGGGACACCTAAAATGGTGTATATATAGTCATTAAGCAGTAACAGCATTTCCTTCTCACCATTTTCTGGTCTCCGCCGAAACCAAAAATGACATTGCCCAGCTTCACCCGATGTGTTGCGTCACTGGTCAGCTACACAATTTTTTTTGAACTATAACTGGTTGCTGTGGGAACACATGTAGGTGTTGGCAGCAACCAGTATTACCTTTTTTAACAGTTTATTTTTGGGATTGGCAGAGCAGGAGTTTTAAATATATTTATTTGTCCCTGATAGGGAGACACTGTTGGGTTTCTCAGTCCTAAATTGCCTTGTTACCCAATCCTAAACCAGCATGTGTTCTGTCTGTTTCTGATTCTGTTCCTGCATTTATTTTAGCTCATTTGACTTTGCATTTGAACTGGGCCGTCTGGCAATGAAAGAAAAACTTCCAGAGATCCACCTGAAATACGCCATGTTCCTGGAGGATGAGGTAACCTTTTACCAATGTAACAAGGAGTGTGTATGTCCACATATTGTATAATCTGTACACAGGAGTGTAGGTAGCAGTGATAAGAGGGTACAATCCCTGTTTCTCAGATTTCTTTGCACAGCACAGGCCACTTCTGAGGTGTGAACTCCTTGCATAGGAGGCTTGACATTCAGAAAAAGCTGCTGATTAGTTCTGCAGAGAGGATAGAGCTTGACTTTGATTCAGAGTGGAGTATGATGAGGGCAGCAGGCGGAAAGGAAGACATCTCAGCAGTACAAAATTGGGTGGAGGTTTTTAAGGGTACTCCTAACAGATTTGTAGACCTTGAGGAGATCTCTAGATCTAGTGGTCCTCCAGCTAGGAACTCCAGGTCTAGTGGTCTTTCAGTTTGGAGACGCAACTTCTAATGATTTACCAGCTGGAAGACTGCAGGTCTAGTGGTACTTCAGCTAGGAGACTCCAGATCCAGTGGTCGTTCAGCTGAGAGCATCCAGATGTAGTGGTCTTTCAGCTGGGAGACTCCACATCTAGTGGTCCTTCAGCTGGGAGACTCCAGATCCAGTGGTCGTTCAGCTGGGAGACTCCACATCTAGTGGTCGTTCAGCTGGAAGACTCCACACTTAGTGGTCGTTCAGCTGGGAGACTCCACATCTAGTGGTCGTTCAGCTGGGAGACTCCACATCTAGTGCTCATTCAGCTGGGAGACTCCAGATCTAGTGGTGTTTCAGCATGAAGACTCCAGATCTAGTGGTGTTTCAGCTGGCCGTTCTTATGTGAGTGTCTTATCAGTCTTTATCTGACCAATCCCTTCAAAGGCAGCCTCTCATCTACTAGTCTCCTCTTTTTTTTTGTCTACACTCTCCATCTGTCTTCTCTATCTTCACCTTTTGTCCTCTTAACCTCCATCTCCTCAATCTTCATTCTATCTAAAATCTCCTCTGTTTTTATCATCTGTCTCTCATCCCTCCTATCTCTTCATTCATTCTATATCTATCTCCATATTTTCTCTCTCCATATCTTCTCTATCTCTACTACCTCCATCTCTACTCATATCTTCTGCAACTTCATCACCATCTCTGTCTCCATCTCTGTCCTCCCCATCTCTGTCTCCGTCTCTTCCTTCATCTCCATCCTCTCCAGTGGTCGTTCAGCTGGGAGACTCCACATCTAGTGGTCGTTCAGCTGGAAGACTCCACACTTAGTGGTCGTTCAGCTGGGAGACTCCACATCTAGTGGTCGTTCAGCTGGGAGACTCCACATCTAGTGCTCATTCAGCTGGGAGACTCCAGATCTAGTGGTGTTTCAGCATGAAGACTCCAGATCTAGTGGTGTTTCAGCTAGGAGCCTCCAGATCTAGTGGTCGTTCAGCTGGAAGACCACATCTAGTGGTCGTTAAGCTGGAAGACTCCACATCTAGTGGTCGTTCAGCTGGGAGACTCCACATCTAGTGCTCATTCAGCTGGGAGACTCCAGATCTAGTGGTGTTTCAGCATGAAGACTCCAGATCTAGTGGTGTTTCAGCTAGGAGCCTCCAGATCTAGTGGTCGTTCAGCTGGAAGACTCCACATCTAGTGGTCGTTCAGCTGGAAGACTCCACATCTAGTGGTCGTTCAGCTGGGAGACTCCACATCTAGTGCTCATTCAGCTGGGAGACTCCAGATCTAGTGGTGTTTCAGCTGGAAGACTCCAGATCTAGTGGTGTTTCAGCTAGGAGCCTCCAGATCTAGTGGTCGTTCAGCTGGAAGACTCCACATCTAGTGGTCGTTCAGCTGGAAGACTCCACATCTAGTGGTCGTTCAGCTGGAAGACTCCACATCTAGTGGTCGTTCAGCTGGGAGACTCCACGTCTAGTCCTCATTCAGCTGGGAGACTCCAGATCTAGTGGTGTTTCAGCTGGGAGACTCCAGATCTAATGATCTTTTCAGCTGGGAGCCTCCAGGAGCAGGTATCCTGCTCTATAATACTATAAAGGGAAGCACTGCAAGATTCCCTTTTATTATGACATAATACACAATACCAGTGCAGATGCCACAATCTACAAGTGTCTAGTTTTCCAAGATCACTGTAGAAAATTGCATCAAAAGAATAGAATAGAAAAGAATGAGTAGCACAGACAGTTCATCTTGCAGACACTCTCCTTAGCTAAAGCTTGCTGTTCCTACATCCATTTTAGTTTTCCCTCTGTCTTTTCTGGGCCTGATTTTTCTGGAATGTCTCTTTTTTTGGGATTTCACAGGGAAAGTTCAACGAAGCTGAGGCTGAGTTTGTTAAAGCTGGAAAACCTAGGGAAGCCGTTCTTATGTGAGTGTCTTATCAGTCTTTATCTGACCAATCCCTTCAAAGGCAGCCTCTCATCTACTAGTCTCCTCTTTTTTTTTGTCTACACTCTCCATCTGTCTTCTCTATCTTCACCTTTTGTCCTCTTAACCTCCATCTCCTCAATCTTCATTCTATCTAAAATCTCCTCTGTTTTTATCATCTGTCTCTCATCCCTCCTATCTCTTCATTCATTCTATATCTATCTCCATATTTTCTCTCTCCATATCTTCTCTATCTCTACTACCTCCATCTCTACTCATATCTTCTGCAACTTCATCACCATCTCTGTCTCCATCTCTGTCCTCCCCATCTCTGTCTCCGTCTCTTCCTTCATCTCCATCCTCTCCATCACTGTGTCCATCAAATTCTCTATCTCCATCTCTGTCCTGGTCATTGTCTTCTCTCTCTCCATAACCATTCCTATCTCCATCCCTTTTTTTATCTTCATCTTCTCCAAACACTATCTTGTTCATGTCCATTGCAATTCCTATCTAAATCTCCTATGTTTCAATTTTATCTCTCTCCATTCTTTCTATATCTATCACCTTCATTTATCTCTCGCCAATCTCTTCTCTACTTCTTCTATCTCCATCTCTACCTATATCTTCTGCATCTCCAGCACCATCTCTGTCTCCATTTCCATCTCTATCTTGATCAACATCTCCTCTGTCTCCATCTTTTTATGCCCATCATCATCCCTATCCCCATATCCTCCATCTTCATCTCTACCTTCTTAATCTCCATTTATGTCTTTTTTATCATCACCTTCTCTGTCATTTGCTGTCTACATGTTCTCAGTCTCTTTTCTCCACTTCACTATATCTAGCTCTCTTTTCTTCAGCTCAATCTTCATCTCTGTCTTCTATATCTCCATCTTTGTCCTCTCTATCACCATCTCTGTCTTTATTACCATCTCTATCTTCATCTCTGTCCTCTCCATCACCATCTCTGTCTTTATTACCATCTCTATCTTCATCTCTGTCCTCTCCATCACCATCTCTGTCTTTATTACCATCTCTATCTTCATCTCTGTCCTCTCTATCTCCATCACTGTCTGTCTCCATCAACATCTCTGTCCTCTTAATTACCTTCTCTATCTCCATCCCTTATTTCTTATCTTCATCTTCTCCATCTTTATCTTCTTCATGTCTTTCGCGATTCCTTTATGAAATCTCCTCTGTTTTCATCTCCTTTGTCTGTCCATCCATTCTATCTCTTCATTCCTTATAGATTTCTCTCCATCTCTTTATCTCTTCTATCTCCATCCCTACCTATATCTTCTGCATCTCCATCACCATCTCTGTCTACATTTCCATCTCTACTTTGATCAACATCTCCTCTGCCTGTGTCTCCATCTTTTTTATGTCCCTATCCCCAAATCCTCTATCTTCCTCTCTATTTTATGAATCTCCAATTCTGTCTTACCTCCACCTTCTCTGTCTTCTTGGTTTGTTGAGGTTTCTCCGTTTCCCTATATCTAGTTCTGTTTTCTTGATCTCAGTCTCCTCTGTCTCCAGTTTTTATTTTTCCCTCTTTAGCTTCTCTCTCTATCTTCTCTATTCTATCCTCATCTGGTCTATCACTCCTCTTTATGTCCTTTCATTTGATGACCAATATAATATTCAGGTCATCCCCCAAAAAGTTGTCGATGTGGAAACATCTGTCCCCTCATAAAATCTTATCTGTGCTTATAAGGTATGTCCACAACCAGGATTGGGATTCAGCGCAGAGAGTGGCTGAGCTGTACGATCCTGGGAGTGTTGGTGATGTTCTGAAGGGACAGGCTCTCTTTGCCTTTGAACAGAAAGATTATCAGAAGGCAGAAGCATTCTTACTGCGTGCCCAAAGACCAGAGCTTGCTGTGTCCCATTACAAGGTAACTGCTGGGGTTGGAGCAGCTTATGACTTATGTGTGACTAATGGCGGTATGAGGATAAGGGTTCAGGACTTCTTCTTTGTGGTGCATTACCCTATTGAATTTTTGGGGAAAGTGTAGGTCTGTGTGACTAAATTCAGCAGTTTCAGGGGAGTTTTGCTAGTAGTTGGTGTCGATCATGTCTCCACGTAAGAGGTTAGAATTGTCTTATAATGTCATCCCCATACTCATATCCTAAGATTCTGCTGCCTTACAAGTCTCTGGTAGGTGACTTCACATTAGAGGTCTTGACCGCTACCAAGTAATAGTTGCTCATCTGCATTCCAGGGTTCACCTGTCTTACGTGCTCCTGGTAGATAACCTGAGGTCACCACTGGCATGAAACATCTAGAGACCTACATCTATTAGAGAGCTTATATCTCTCTGGTAGACAACTTGATGCCAGAGGCCTCCATTGCCATGGAACATCCAGAGACCTACATCTACTAGAGATCTTACATCTCTCTGGTAGATGGCTCAAAGTCAGAGGTCACCACTGCCATGGAACATTAAGAGACCTACAGTACATCTACCAGAGATCTTGCATCTCTCTGGTAGATGGTTCAAAGTCAGAGGTCACCATTGTCATGGAACATCCAGAGACCTACAGTACATCTATCAAAGATCTTAAATCTCTGATAGATGACCTGAAGTCAGAGGTAACTACTGCCATGGAATATTCGGAGAACTATATCTACCAGAGACCTTACATTCCTCTGGTAGATGGCCTGAGGTCAGAAGTCACCACTGTCATGTAATAACTGCCCCATACCTTCATCCCAGGGTTTTGCAATCTTATATATTCATGGAAGATGGCCTGAGGTCAGAGCTTGACACCTTTTTATCTAATTCAGAGTTTTCCTGTTTTTCATCTTGCGTTGGTCTCGGGTCAGAGGTCACCAAAACCATGTAATACCAGCCTCCTATTTTCATCCCAGGAATGCACCTTTAGGTCTTGGGTGGCCACTGTTTTGTGATTACTACCTTCTGTGTGACCTATTGCTGTCTGCAGTTTTATTGGAAGTGTTGGTAGCATCTTTGTGATGTCTGCCTATTTTACTATTTCTTCCGCTTCAGGAGGCTGGGATGTGGAGCGATGCCATCCGAATCTGCAAGGAGTATGTCCCTGCCATGCTGGAGCAGCTGCAGCTGGAATACGAGAGGGAGGTGACAACGAAAGGAACCAGGTGAGCTGGTTTGTCCCTTGAATGTGTCTACCTGCATCAATGACTATGGGAGAGGGGGGAACAGTGTCCACCTTGCAGGTCACAACATAAGGACATCTACTGTATAATGCGCCAAGACTGGCCTTCATCTGCATGCAGATCCGCATCCAGCTGTACACCAGTAATAGGAAATCCTCTCTTTTGGCAGGGGGACAGAGGCCTTGATAGAACAAGCCCGGGAGTGGGAGCAGGCCGGGGAATACGCCCGAGCGGTGGACTGCTACCTGAAGGTGAAGGATCTGGATAATGTGAGCCTATTGGAGAAATGTTGGATGAAGGTATGAGGTCAGCGTTCATTCTCTCTGCTCTGTGTCCCGGCCTTCTGATGTTTATGGTGTTGCTACCGTCTTTGCAGGCAGCTGAACTGTCCATCAAGTTCCTGGTACCTAGCAGAAGTCTGGAGGTCGTCCGTCTAGTGGGTCCCAAGCTGGTCTCTGCCGGAAGACACAACGCGGTGAGGACACAGAGATGACCCATATCGGGCACCAATGTGTTAAATTATTGCAGATTATTTTATAGATAGATTGTCTTGGCTATGGGGGTACCTCATCCACATGAGAATTCTTAGAAATTTGGACAAATTGAGCGGACTTTACCAGTACCAGAGAAGGACAAACACTCTATAATAATACTAAATCTCTTTATTACAAAAACTTAAAAAAATGTTTACACGTTTTGTAAAACAAGCAAGAAAATAGAGCTCTGATTATTACAACTACTTAATACATATCGAACAGATCTCCGTTACTATTTGGGTCAAGAGGTCGACGCGTTTCACTTACATGCTTCCTCAGGACTTTATTTCCTTGACTATAGACAGAGATCCTGTTCAAAGAAGAAAAAGAGAGGGAGACATCACATTCTAATCAGATATAGAGTGCAGCATAACATTTTACCAAAATGATCCCCATAGACATATATACAGGGGATACCATGTGTATAGAGGGCCATTTACATTACAAGAAAGCGCCCTCGCAAGAGTGACGTGCCACCTGTCATCCAGAAACAGCGTAACAAACAGTGTTCTCTATAGATGAATCAGCAAATATAAAGACACAATTAACCAAATGGTCTTATTCTGAAAAATAATGATAATAAGCATAAGGTTGAGAAGTGGCCATGGATGATGCAAATGGCACTAGCTCGATAAGATAGATGCAATGACATAGTACTTACTGGGCACTATATATCCCAGAGGGAAAAAGGAGGGGAGGAAGGTCAACCACTAATTCTCACTGTATTTGGTTTCTTAAAATGACCTCTAAGGAATCTAAAACACAATGCATCATCAGTATTCTGAAAATTCACCTTCACTTACCAAAGGGCTAATGTCCGAGGATCTACATAGCTGCAAATACATTATATGGCAGACATCCAACTTCACATCCAAATCCTATTACTCAGCCGGAGAATCTGAGATAGCACATACGTGCAGCCAGTAAGTTACATTCACGGCTTCACAGACAATGGACAGTTTGTCCGTTTTCAAGACTAGACCAACAGCACTCCCTTCTATCGACTCCTACTAGGTAACACCTTGGCATCCCTTATTGCTCATTTCCCCAAACTGGTGTTAATATAGGCTGTTTTTGGCGCCAGATCAGCAGTTTAATCATTATTTGTATCAGCTGTAGAGGGGAGGCAATCTCTGATGTTCACACATCCCAATTCAACCATACAGCGCTGCCCAGTATCGCGGTATGGTCCCGCCCAACCTCTATCCCATACCTATATCCAGCACCAAACCATCATTATATAATTAACCCGACCAAATACAATTAAAAGTGATACTAAAGGATCGTTTTTATTTTTTTTAAATAACAAATAAACATGTCATACTTACATCCACTGTGCAGCTCGTTTGCACAGAGTGGCCCCCGAACATCCATTTCTGGGGTCCCTCGGCGGCTCTTGCGGCTCCTCCCCGCATTAGATAACCCCCTTGGAGAAGCACTCTCCCGAGGGGGTTACCTTGCAGGCGCGCTCCCGAGTCCAGCATTCTGCGTCCATAGAGGCTGAAATGCAGGACTCGGCCCCACCCCCCAGCGCCCGCGTCATTGGATTTGATTGACAGCAGCGGGAGCCAATGGCTGCGCTGCTATCAATCTATCCAATCAAGAGCAGGGAACCCGCGGAGAGAGGGAACGGAAATTCAGGGCTTAGATAAGTAAAACGGGGGGGGCGGTGACTGCAAGGTGTTTTTTCACCTTAATGCATAGGATGCATTAAGGTGAAAAACGGGAGCCTTTACAACCCCTATAAATAGCAAAACCGCAGATTATTCTCTATTTTTAATTTGAACCTACAACGCACCACAAGGGAAAGCACCTGTGCGAAAGACTTTAGATGAGAGCTGCAATTCTCTAAGCAGCTTCACTGCTCTCGATTTTGTACATGTCCCAGGAGTCACAAAAATGTACTTTTAGAAAGATTTCATTAAGTTGTAGAGATTTTCCACACTTTTTTTTTCAAAGAAATCACCATTTTTTTTCCACCGCTAATTGGGCATGGTCTATTATACAGTATTCAGTGAAGGAAAATCATCAATGTCTCTCTTTGTATTGTCAATTATTCTCTTAAACATTGTCATATGGAAAGCAATTATCTCAGAGCTTGTTAGAGGTATAGCACCAATGGCATGGAGAGCATTGTGCCATATGACTGGTCTCTAGGTGGGGCTAGATCAGAGCCAGATTCTGGATCATCAGTGGTATGATCGGATCTGCTGTCTTTTTGTGGGCATTAAGGCACTGGCTGCTTCAGTGAGCTCATTGGACCCAAGAGCTGACCTCTTCCACATATCACATCTGACTGGCTCGAGTGTAAGTGAAGGATGAATCTCATTCTATGTTGATGTGCGACTCTTGTCTCCAGGCGGCTGAGCTCTATCTGAACCTGGACCTGGTGAAGGAGGCCATCGATGCCTTTATAGATGGAGAAGAATGGAACAAGGCCAAGAGGGTGGCTAAGGAGCTGGATTCCAGGTAATTCCTCATTTGTCTTTCCAGAGAAGAGTTACTTACACTACCCAGATCATCATTGTGTCATCCTTCTGTGGAGGTCTCCAGGTCAAAGGTCAGAAATGACATGCGGTATCTCACAAACATGAGCACATCCCTCACATTTTTGTCAATATTTTATTATATCTTTTCATGTGACAAAACTGAAGTAATGACACTTTGCTACAATGTAAAGTAGTGAGTGTACAGCTTGTATAACAGTATAAATTTGCTGTCCCCTCAAAATAACTCGACACACAGCCATTAATGTCTAAACCGCTGGCAACAAAAGTGAGTACACCCCCTAAGTAAAAATGTCCAAATTGAGCCCAATTAGCCATTTTCCCTCCCCGGTGTCTTGTGACTCGTTAGTTTTGCAAGGTCTCAGGTGTGAATGGGGAGCAGGTGTGTTAAATTTGGTGTTATCGCTCTCACTCTCTCATACTGGTCACTGGAAGTTCAACATGGCAAAGAACTCTCTGAGGATTTGAAAAAAAGAATTGTTGCTCTACATAAAGATGGCCTAGGCTATAAGAAGATTGCCAAGACCCTGAAACTGAGCTGCAGCACGGTGGCCAAGACCATACAGCGGTTTAACAGGACAGGTTCCACTCAGAACAGGCCTCGCCATGGTCGACCATGCAATTGAGTGCACGTGCTCAGCGTCATATCCAGAGGTTGTCTTTGGGAAATAGACATATGAGTGCTGCCAGCATTGCTGCAGAGGTTGAAGGGGTGGGGGGTCAGCCTGTCAGTGCTCAGACCATACACCGTACACTACATCAAATCCTCCCAGAAGGAAGCCTCTTCTAAAGATGATGCACAAGAAAGCCCGCAAACAGTTTGCTGAAGACAAGCAGACTAAGGACATGGATTACTGGAACCATGTCCTGTGGTCTGATGAGACCAAGATAAACTTATTTGGTTCAGATGTTGTCAAGCGTGTGTGGCATCAACCAGGTGAGGAGTACAAAGACAAGTGTGTCTTGCTTACAGTCAAGCGTGGTGGTAGGAGTGTCATGGTCTGGGGCTGCATGAATGCTGCGGGCACTGGGGAGCTACAGTTCATTGAAGGAACCATGAATGCCAACATGTACTGTGACATACTGAAGCAGAGCATGATCACCTCCCTTCGGAGACTGGGCCACAGGGCAGTATTCCAGCATGATAATGACCCCAAACACACCTCCAAGACGACCACTGCCTTGTTAAAGAAGCTGAAGGTAAAGGTGATGGATTGGCCAAGCATGTCTCCAGACCTAAACCCTATTGAGCATCTGTGGGGTATCCTCAAATGGAAGGTGGAGCAGCGCAAGGTCTCTAACATCCACCAGCTCCGTGATGTCCTCATGGAGGAGTGGAAGAGGACTCCAGTGGCAACCTGTGAAGCTCTGGTGAACTCCATGCCCAAGAGGGTTAAGGCAGTGCTGGAAAACAATGGTGGCCACACAAAATACTGACACTTTGGGCCCAACTTGGACATTTTCACTTAGGGGGTGTACTCACTTTTGTTGCCAGCGGATTAGACCTTAATGGCTGTGTGTTGAGTTATTTTGAGGGGACAGCAAATTTACACTGTTATACAAGCTGTACACTCACTACTTTACATTGTAGCAAAGTGTCATTTCTTCAGTGTTGTCACATGAAAAGATAGAAAAAAATATTTACAAAAATGTGAGGGGTGTACTCACTTTTGTGAGATACTGTATAATGGGAGGAGAGTTATTAAAACTGGAGCTGTGTATGTAGTTATGTGGAAGGTAAATAACCACGCAATGAATTTCCAAAAGAGCAGGAGGTTTAATATCAGCTGAAGCTGGGAGCAAATTCATTATTTGCTCAAAGAAAGAAGACACGCAGGCCTTTGTTATAAAAAGTTTCACCGTTGAATTACAGTGCCTTGAAAAAAGTATTCATACCCCTTGAAATGTTCCACATTTTGTCAGGTTACAACCAAAAATGTAAATGTATTTTATTGGGATTTTATGTGATAGACCAACACAAAGTGGCGCATAATTGTGAAGTGGAAGGAAAATGATAAATGGCCTAATTTTTTCTCAGTATAAATACAACTGTTCTGTGAAGCCTTCAGAGGTTTGTTAGAGACTCTTAGTGAACAAACAGCATTATGAAGGCAAAGGAACACACCAGAGAGGTCAGCGATAAAATTGTAGAGGAGTTTAAAGCAGGGTTATGCCCTGTACACATGACCGGTTTTGCCGTCGGAATAAACTCTGAAGGTTTTTCCGACGGAGTTCCGACGGAATTCCGCTCAAGCTGTCTTGCATACACACGGTCACACCAAATTCCGACCGACCAGAACGCGGTGGCGTACAACACGTACGACGGGACTAGAAAACAGAAGTTCAATAGCCAGTAGCCAATAGCTTCCGTCTCGTACTTGCTTCAGAGCATGCGTCGTTTTTGGTGCGTCGGAACAGCATACAGACGAGCGTTTTTTCCAATAGTAATTTGTTCTGTCGGAAAAATATAGAACATGTTCTCTATCTAAGTCCGTTTGAATTTTCGACAGAAAAAGTCCGATGGGGCATACACACGGTTGGAATATACGATGAAAAGCTCCCATCGTACTCTTTCTGACGGAAATTCCGCTTGTGTGTACACGGCATTAGGTTATAAAAAAAATACCACAAGCTTTGAACATCTCACGGAGCTCTGTTCAATCCATCATCCGTAAATGGAAAGAATATGGCACAACTGCAAACCTACCAAGACATGGCCGTCCACCTAAACTGACAGGCTGGGCAAGGAGAGCATTCATCAGAGAAGCAGCCAAGAGGTCCATGGTAAATCTGGAGGATCTGCAGAGATCAACAGCTCAGGTGGAAGAATCTGTCCACAGGACAACTATTAGTCGTGCTCTCCACAAATCTGGCCTTTATGGAAGAGTGACAAGAATAAAACCATTGTTGAAAGAAAGCCATAAGAAGTCCCCCTTGCAGTTTGTGAGAAGCCATGTGGGGGACACAGCAAACATGTGGAAGAAGGTGCTCTGGTCAGATGAGACCAAAAATTGAACTTTTTGTCCTAAAAGCAAAACACTATGTGTGGGGGGAAAACTAACACTGCACATCACCCTGAACACACCATCCCCACCGTGAAACATGGTGGTGGCAGCATCATGTTGTGGGGATACTTTTCTTCAGCAGGGACAGGGAGGCTGGTCAGAGTTGGTGGGAAGATGGATGGAGCCAAATACAGGGAAATCTTAGAAGAAAACCTGTTAGATTCTGCAAAAGACTTGAGACTGGGGCGGAGGTTCACCTTCCAGCAGGACAACGACCCTCAATATACAGCCAAAGCTACAATGGAATGGTTTGGATCAAAGCATATTCATGTGTTAGAATGGCCCAGTCACAGTGCAGACCTAAATCCAATTGAGAATCTGTGGCAAGACTTTGCTGTTCACAGACACTCTCCATCCAATCTGACAGAGCTTGAGATATTTTGCAAAGAAGAATGGGCAAAAATGTCCCTCTCTAGATGTGCAAAGCTGGTAGAGACATCCCAAAAAAGACTTGCAGCTGTAATTACAAATGTACACAACACTTTTCACATATTTATTTGTAAAATATTTTGAAGATCATTTATCATTTTCCTTCCACTTGACAATTATGTGCCACTTTGTGTTGGTCTATCACATAAAATCCCAATAAAATACATTTACGTTTTTGGTTGTAACATGACAGAATGGGGAACATTTTTCAATGGGCTAAGGCCCCTTTTACACTTATATGACTTGTCCCGCAGGGCCCCCCCCTCCCCCAAAGCATCCATCCCCCCCATGTTGAGGGCATACGGCCTGGTACGGTTCAGGTGTGGGGCGGGGGGCACTCGCTCGTCCCCACCCCCTTTCCTGACCGGCCGGGCTGCGTGCTCGGATAAGGGTCTGGTATGGATTTTGGGGGGAACCCCACGCCGATTTTTTGGCGTAGGGGGGTTCCCCTTAAAATGCATACCAGACCTAAAGGCCTGGTATGCCCCTGGGGGGGGAACCCACGCCGGTTTTTTATTTAAAATTTGGCGCGGAGTTCCCCCTCATGATTTATACCAGACAGCTGTCCGCACTGCCTGTCGCTCATTGCGAAAGGAAAAAAAAAGTTTTCCTTTCCCGATCAGCGAGCCAGCTCGGCGCTGGCTCCCGCGACGGGGCCCCCAGGTGTCAAATCTCGCCGATAACAGCAGCGAGATTGACACAATATCGCGGTCACCTACTGTATGTTTTCATTTGTTAATGCCAAAGTTGTGGCAAAGTCGTACAAAGCAGTACTGCTCCCAAATCGCAGTAAAATTGCAGCAAAATAGCGGACGCAAAATCGCGGTAAAATCGCGCGACTTTGCAGTCGTATAAGTGTGAAAGGGGCCTAAGAGCACTTTTTCAAGGCACTGTACATGTGGTACAATATGATTGGTTGCTAAGATCTACATCATTGTAACTAACCATAAATCTGAGATCTGTTATACAACCGTAAAAACGTATTCATTCCCACATTTCCGATATGTTTATGAAAATTATTTATAACTGTTTTTGTCTATAGTTTTACTTATTTAAAATACTTGTGTAGAGACAGTATGACACCCAACATGTTAAATCAAACTCTTCTTGTTTTGGTAAGACTTCTCCAACCCAAGGACATAAACATATTGACGACTTTGGGAAAATGAACTTTCCTTTCACCCCACTCTACCTGTTAAGTGTCATATAGCGTTCAACCAGACAGTTCTATATATGTATTCATATATTTGCTGCATAAATATGCACTATAAAATGTATGCAAAGTTAACTATTTTATTTAATATTGACTCATATATATAATATATATATATATATATATATCTATCAGTTGTGCTCATAAGTTTACATACCCTGGCAGAATTTATGATTTCTTGGCCATTTTTCAGAGAATTTGAATAAGACAAAAACTTTTCTTTCACTCATGGTTAGTGTTTGGCTGAAGCCATTTATTATCAATCAACTGTGTTTACTCTTTTTAAATCATAATGACAACAGAAACTACCCAAATGACCCTGATCAAAAGTTTACACACCCCAGTTCTTAATACCGTGTATTGCCCCGCAATGACAGCTTGAAGTCTTTTGTGGTATTTGTGGATGAGGCTCTTTATCTTCTCAGATGGTAAAGCTGCCCATTCCTCTTGGCAAAAAGCCTCCAGTTCCTGTAAATTCTTGGGCTGTCTTGCATGAACTGCACGTTTGAGATCTCCCCAGAGAGGCTCAATGATATTGAGGTCAGGAGACTGAGATGGCCAATCCAGAACGTCCCATGGGCAGCTTCCTGGCTGAATAATGCAAATGTTCCTCCAGTATTTTTTGATAACATACTGCATTCATCTTGCCATTAATTTTGACCATATTTCCTGTGCCTTTGTAGCTCACACATCCACAAAACATCAGCGATCCACCTCCGTGTTTCACAGTAGGAATGGTGTACCTTTCATCATAGGCCTTGTTGACTCCTCTCCAAATGTAGTGTTTATGGTTGTGGCCAAAAAGCTCAGTTTCTTTCTCGAACATCACGGGACACAGAGCCACAGTAATTACTGATGGGTTATATAGGTATCACTGGTGATTGGACACTGGCACACCCTATCAGGAAGTTCAACCCCCTATATAATCCCTCCCCCTTGCAGGGATACCTCAGTTTTTACGCCAGTGTCTTAGGTGATGGACGTGTAAAGATGTCCTGTGCTGAGCTCCAAAGGGAATATCCTAAGATCCTATACTGGGGCAAGCCAGGCGAACCAGATCCATTCAAAGTGTCTTTTCATGGCCGAATTGAATGGTACCCGGGCCTCGTGTCCGAAGAAACGAGGTTTTACCCGTAATGCTTCTCTTTTTAGAGAGCTGGACCCCGCAGATCAGAAAATGGCTTTAAACTTCCTAATTTCTGGCGAGGTGCTTTACGGTCCCAGAACTGTTGGATCCCCCTACTGATGGGGGCCCCAGTCTCTGACGGTTTTTTCAAACGGAGCCCACCGTGAGAGGTGAAGATTGGGTCTGTGTAAACAGCACCCTGCGGCTGGATAAGGTAAGAGGAGATTCCACAGAATTTTTGAGTTCTAGTGGTTTTTCTCCTTTAAGGTAAATGCATGCTATGCCTATTGTGACCACCGGGGGCTGCCAAGAGCACAAACCTACACATGCTGACTACTGTCTCAGGTGTTCAGTGCTGATTATGTCCCAGCATCTCAAAGCAGGCTGCAAGCAGGTAAGGTGGAAAGGGGGATTTCTCATGTTTGAATGTTCCCCCCCAGGCTAGAGAGGGGCCACAGGGGTCTAGAAAGTGGTTATACCACCCAGGCTCTGCGGCCTAATGGCCACCATCTCTGAAGATAGCCGTTCAGGCAGATCTTGTTACCAGTCTCCCTCATTCCCCCCCCCATCCCCAGCCTTTTCTCCAGAAGCATGACAGGAGAGTCGGCAGTGCGGGAAGCGCTCGTTTTTTTCAAAACTCGAGGGGGGGGGGCGGTAGAGGAGGGGGCGGGACGTCAGCACAGGTGCTTAGACTCCCACTCAGGCCAGCTGCAGGCTATTAAAGGCACTCTGTACAGGTGCACTCAGCCTTCTGAGAGACACAGAGCTGACGGTCGCATGTAAGGTGGGACACAGGCATTCTCCTAGGCAGCATTTACTGAAGTAACACCAGACTGAGCATTGGGTAGCAAGGCTTTTAGCCAGACTACATCGCTCAGCGGGCAGTGTTCATTTGTATACCTCACACCTTGTTGCTTTGCACTATGGGTAGAAGAGGTTCAAGCACCCCAGGAACCAGAGACACTAGGGGATCTCGTTCAGGTTCTGAGGGCCCCCTGTCGGCAGCATCCTCCCCCCCTAAAGATGGGCCAGGGATGGCTAGCCAGGGAGAGCCATCGGGGTCAGGGGCTACACCTGCTTCTCGCACTTCAGCCCCTGTATATATTACACAAGAGGTTTTTTTCCTCAACCATTAATGGTCTAGAGGAAAGATTAATGGCCGTGATTACGTCTTCACTCAGTGGAAGAAAACGCACTAGGCCTTCCTCTGTTCCCCAAGACCCTCAGACAGAGGAGCTCTGGGATAAAGGAGATGAATCCCTTTCAGAGGATCGGGATGGGACGGATGATTCCTCTTCGGGGGATTCAGGTGGAGAGGGACCCTCTGCGACTTCCCAAGAGGAGAAAGTCTTAGTGCAGATCCTCACTGGATTGGTCCGATCCACATTTAAGTTGCCCATACCTGAAACTACTAAAGAATCCTCTTCTGCTTTGGGGTCACTGAAACCTTTCCAAGCAGCACATGCTTTTCCTGTTCATACTTTACTTGAAAAGCTCATTTATTCTGAGTGGGATCACCCAAACGTTTTTTTCCGCCGAGAAAGTTTTCAACACTTTATCCGATGGAAGAAAAGTTTATTAAAATGTGGGGAATACCGGCTATTGATGCCGCCATTTCCTCCGTTAATAATAGCCTGACTTGTCCTGTAGACAATGCTCAGATGCTCAGGGATCCTGTAGATAAAAGGATGGAATCCCTATTGAAGGATGTTTTCTCCTTAGCAGGATCAGTGGCCCAACCTGCAGTAGCAGCGATTGGAGTCTGTCAATACTTAAGAGACCATGTTAAGTAGGTCATCAAAGTATTACCTGAACAGCAGGCCCAGGGGTTTGCTAACCTTCCAGCGGCCTTATGTTTTGTGGTTGATGCCATTAGAGATTCTATCGTGCAAACCTCCCGTCTTTCACTGGGGTTGGTGCATATACGTAGAATCCTATGGTTGAAAAATTGGTCAGTCGAAGCACCATGTAAGAAGCTACTGGCTGGGTTTCCATTTCGTGGTGCAAGGTTGTTTGGAGAGGACTTGGATAACTATATCAAGAGAATCTCTTGTGGGAAAAGCACTCTCTTACCTGTCAAGAAGAAGAGTAAGCGTCCCTCTTTCAAACTGACTCTTTCCCCAGCGCCGGGGGCTTCAGCCTCCAGGCAGTCTCGACGGCCGCCTCCATTGGGGTCCAGAGACAAGAGTCAACCCCAGGGACAAAAGAAGTCCTGGGGAAAGAAGCCTACTAAGCAAAACACTAAAACCTCTGCATGAGGGGGCGCCCCCACTCACTCGAGTGGGGGGAAGACTGCGACAGTTCTCAGAGCTCTGGCACGAGGACTTCCAGGACAGATGGGTAATCTCCACGGTAACCTTAGGGTACAAGCTAGAGTTTCAGGAATTCCCTTCTCCTCGGTTCCTCAGATCAAATGTTCCCAGAGACCCAGAGAAGAAGCAGTCGCTCCTTATAGCGTTAGAGCGACTTTTGTCGCAGGAGGTCATTATGATAGTTCCCGCAAAGGACCAGGGATTGGGCTTCTATTCCAACCTTTTTACGGTCCAAAAGCCAAATGGGGATGTCAGGCCCATTTTGGACTTAAGGGATCTGAACCGATTCCTAAGGATTCAATCCTTCCGCATGGAATCAATTCGAACAGTAGTTCCCACCCTGCAGGGAGGAGAATTTCTGGCATCAATAGACATCAGAGATGCATATCTGCATGTGCCCATTTTTCCTGCTCATCAGAAGTTTCTGCGCTTCGAGGTAGGAGGGCGCCATTTCCAGTTTGTGGCTCTGCCTTTCGGGATAGCCACTGCACCTCGAGTGTTCACAAAGATCTTGGCTCCTCCTCTGGCCAGATTAAGGGCTCAGGGTATAGCTGTCATAGCATACCTAGACGACCTGCTCTTGATAGACCGGTCAGTAGCCTCTTTGAATGGAAACTTGAGGACCACGGTCAGGTATCTAGAACACCTAGGTTGGATCCTCAACTTAGAAAAGTCTTTCCTAAAACCAGTAAGAAGACTGGAGTATTTAGGTCTGATTATAGATACAAGCCAGGAGAAAATATTTCTACCTCAGGCAAGGATCACTGCTTTGAGAGAGCTGATTGTGACAGTAAGGACCAAGAAGGGTCCCTCAGTCCGCCTTTGTATGAGGCTACTAGGGAAGATGGTGTCTTCATTCGAAGCAGTTCCCTATGCTCAGTTTCACTCAAGAATGCTGCAACACAGTATTCTGTCGACCTGGAACAAGAAGGTTCAGGCATTAGACTTTCCGATGCACCTGTCGCATGCGGTGCGTCAGAGCCTCAATTGGTGGCTCATACCCGAAAACCTGCAGAAGGGGAAATCCTTTCTACCGGTTACCTGGACGGTGGTAACAACAGATGCCAGTCTGTCAGGTTGGGGAGCAGTTCTGAAACAGGCTGCGGTCCAAGGGGTATGGTCCAAGACAGAGAGGACCTTACCCATCAACATTCTGGAGATCCGGGCAATACATCTAGCTCTAAAGGCCTGGACTATCAGGCTACAGGGTTGTCCGGTCAGGATCCAGTCCGACAATGCCACAGCAGTGGCTTATGTCAATCATCAAGGAGGCACCCGGAGCCGAGCTGCTCAAAAAAGAGGTGAACCAGATCTTAGTCTGGGCAGAGATGCATGTGCCATGCATATCGGCAGTTTTCATCCCGGGAATAGAGAATTGGCAGGCGGACTATCTAAGTCGCCAGCAGTTACTTCCAGGGGAATGGTCTCTGCATCCCGACGTCTTTTGGGCCATATGCCAAAGATGGGGGGTTCCAGATGTAGATCTCTTTGCATCCCGATTCTACACAAAGAGACAGATTTGTGGCAAGGACAAAAGATCCTCTTGCATGCGGGACGGATGCGTTGGTGATTCCGTGGCATCGGTTCTCACTGATTTACGCATTTCCGCCTATTCTGCTACTACCACGACTCCTTCGCAGGATCAGGCAGGAAAGGAAGTTGGTACTTCTGGTGGCCCCCGCTTGGCCCAGAAGGACTTGGTATGCAGAAATAGTAAGGATGACGGTGGGTTCCTCGTGGACCCTACCGGTATGCCCAGACCTGTTATCTCAAGGTCCAGTGTTCCATCCTGCCTTACAAACGCTAAATTTGACGGTTTGGCTATTGAGACCCACGTTCTGAAGAGTCGTGGGCTCTCAGGTCCTGTCATATCTACCTTGATTAATGCAAGGAAGCCAGCTTCCAGGATGATTTATCATAGAGTCTGGAAGGCTTATATAACCTGGTGTGAATCCAGAGGTTGGCATCCCAGGAAATATGTCATAGGTAGAATCCTTGATTTTCTACAGATGGGATTAGAGATGAAGCTGGCCTTGAGTACCATCAAGGGCCAGGTCTCTGCTTTATCAGTATTATTTCAGCGGCCACTTGCTTTGCATTCTTTGGTCCGAAACTTTATGCAGGGGGTGATGCGTCTTAATCCTCCGGTTAAAGCGCCCCTAAACCCCTGGGACTTGAATTTGGTCCTGGCTGTGTTACAGAAACAGCCTTTTGAACCAATAAGTCAGATTCCTTTGGTCTTGTTGACAAGGAAATTAATTTTTCTGGTGGCCATCTCTTCTGCTAGAAGAGTATCAGAATTAGCAGCTCTTTCCTGTAAGGAGCCTTATTTGATTATACACAAGGATAGAGTGGTACTACGCCCTCATCCTAGTTTTTTACCGAAGGTGGTTTCTGATTTTCATTTAAACCAAGACATTGTTCTACCTTCCTTTTTTCCAGATCCCTGTTCTCCGGAAGAGAGATCTCTACATTCGTTGGATGTAGTAAGAGCAGTTAAGGCCTATCTAGGGGCAACTACTCAGATCCGCAAGACGGATGTTTTGTTTGTGCTGCCAGAGGGTCCCAATAGAGGACAGGCAGCGTCAAAAGCTACCATTTCTAAATGGATTCGACAGTTGATCATTCAAGCTTACGGTTTGAAACAGAAGATTCCTCCGTTTCAGATCAGGGCACATTCCACAAGGGCTATTGGTGCTTCTTGGGCAGTGCATCACCGGGCCTCTATGGCTCAAATCTGCAAGGCCGCAACCTGGTCTTCAGTTCATACATTCACCAGATTCTATCAGGTGGATGTGAGAAGGCATGAGGATATCGCCTTTGGGCGTAGTGTGCTGCAGGCAGCGGTACAGGGTCCTCAGGTCTGATTGCACCCTACTTGGTCGTGGTTCCCCCCCCCCCCCCTCAGGTAGCATTGCTCTGGGACATCCCATCAGTAATTACTGTGGCTCTGTGTCCCGTGATGTTCGAGAAAGAAAATAGGATTTTTTAAAACAGCTTACCTGTAAAATCCTTTTCTTTCGAAGGACATCACGGGACACAGAGGTCCCGCCCCTCTTCTAATACACTATATTGCTTGGCTACAAAACGGAGGTATCCCTGCAAGGGGGAGGGATTATATAGGGGGTTGAACTTCCTGATAGGGTGTGCCAGTGTCCAATCACCAGTGATACCTATATAACCCATCAGTAATTACTGTGGCTCTGTGTCCCGTGATGTCCTTCGAAAGAAAAGGATTTTACAGGTAAGCTGTTTTAAAAAATCCTATTTTTGGCCTCAACACTCCAAATGACTTTGTGCCAGAAGATTTGAGACTTGTCTCTGTGCTGTTTGGTGTATTGTAAGCGGGAGATACTTTGTGGCATTTGCGTAGTAATGGTTTCCTTCTGGTGACTCGACCATGCAGCCCATCTTTCTTCAAGTCCGGACTCTGTGCAGGCCAGTCAAGTTCCTCCACCCCAATTTCGCTCATCTGTTCTTTATGGACCTTGCTTTGGTCCAAATCATTTGGTGGAGGGGGGGGGGGTTATGGTGTGGGGTTGTTTTTCAGGGGTTGGCCCCTTAGTTCCAGTGAAGGGAACTCTTAAGGTGTCAGCATACCAAGACATTTTGGACACTTTCAGGCTCCCAACTTTGTGGGAACAGTTTGGGGATGGCCCCTTTCTGCTCCACCATGACTGTGCACCAGTGCACAAAGCAAGGTCCATAAAAACATGAATGAGCAAGTTTGGGGTGGAGGAACTTGACTGGCCTGCACAGAGTCCTGACCTCAACCCAATAGAACACCTTTGGGATGAATTAGAGTGGAGACTGAGAGCCAGGCCTTCTCATCCACATCAGTGCCTGACCTCACAAATGCGCTTCTGGAAGAATGGTCAAACGTTCACATAGAATTACATGAAAAGAAAGGGAGTGGGACTTTAAATCAGGTGCGAAGCATACCATTGACATATAATAAATACATTTGATATACCATATGTATACACAAATAGAATGATAACACCCCATAGACACACTCCTAAACCTTGTGGACAGCCTTCCCAGAGGAGTTGAAGCTGTTATAGCTGCAAAGGGTAGACCAACTCAATATTGAACCCTACGGACTAAGACTGGGATGCCACTAAAGGTCATGTGTGTGTAAAGGCAGGTGTCCCAATACTTTTGGCAATATAGTGTATATATATATATATATATATATATATATAATATATATATATATGTGTATATGTGTATGTAATCACACATAATGTTTTCAAAGGTATTAGGGTGCAAGCAGATCTTTTTGACCCTGTTGAACGACGTAATTAATGTAGATAGCTTTCCCATGTTCCATATGTTTACTTTTAAGCCAACAGTATAGAAAGTTTTATTAATTTTCTTGTCAATGGTTGTTTTCCTACCTGAAGGAATGCCATCTTACCATCTTCTATTTTATCTCTTGTCAAACTTGTATTTTTCTTGGCAGCAGTCAAGAATTCAACTTGCAATGAGGTTTTCTACATTATATATGTTTTATATATTATTATATATTATAAAATAGTATAGTATAAACTTCTATAAACGAATAACTGTTGCTTAATATTGAACTAATGATAATATTGATGATAATACCACTACTACTACAATAATAATAATATGAATATCTTAATAATTAATAATAATAACCATAGTAATAACATATGCAAATTAATATCAATATTATGAAATATATGGGTTAATATGAAATTCTACTACAGTAGACCATCAGCTTTTAATGTCCACTTAAGTGTTGACAATTAAACCTCAAATCTGGTTCCTATGCAGAGCTGCACCAGATTTTGAAAGCTCCAGTTTTAGTAAATGCCCCCCAATGTCACCCCCAGACCCACATTTTAGAATTCTCCTGCCTTATGCCCCGTACACACGGTCGGACTTTTCGACCGGACTGTTACTGATTACTGAGGTCTGAGGGCCGCACATCATATACCAAAGAGCCTCATGCAATCCTCGGGTCACAGGACACCAGGGCTTTAGTAGATGCCCGCAGATCAGAGGTCACCACAGTCATGTAATAACAGCCCTACACCTTCACACCAGAGTTCTGCAGTCTTACATGTTCATGGAAGGTGACCTGACGTTTGACCACCATTGTGTAGTTCTGGGTTCACCTGTCCTACATCGTTTTGGAAGTTGGCCTCTAGTCAATGGTCACCAAAACCATGTAATATCAGCCCCCTATCTTCATCCCAGGGCTCTTCCTGTAATTACAGCCCTTTAACATTATCCTAGGTTCTTGATTTGATAACAGTCCCCATCGTCTCCCCGGGGGTACACTTTTCTGCCCTTTTTATTCTCCTGCACTCAGCTCTGGGGTTGCCACTGATCTGTGATTACCATCCCCATCAAGGACCTTAAGGGAATCTCCTATAATTTGGTACCCTCAAATATACAGCCTGAGGTCTGGTGTCAATGTGTCACACTCTCTCCTCGTTATTTTAGGTATGAGCAGTATGTGAATGACAGATACAAGGACCATCTGAAGAATCAGGGAAAAGTAGATTCGGTGAGATGATGTTGATGTTTCTGCCACTAATCATATAATTGCTATTCGGCCACCATCACATATTTCTCTGATAGCCTGTGCTCCTATTACCTCCAACAAGGCTGCCTCTATTGCAGCAATTCATAAAAGTACTTCCCTTACTTCACCTGGTAATGCCCCTTTATCCCAATCTACTCATCCTCCTGTCACTATCTGTCCCTCCACGCTGTACGGCACCCATGCAAACTACCCGTACCCCCTTTTATAATGCCCCTCTATTCCAGTTTGCCCCTCACCTTCATTCCCCTGAGCTGTGCAATCCACATCTGAACTCCCCATACCCCCTAATATTACTCCTCTATATTAGTCTGCCTATATTTCTTCGCTATCCCCTGCAAGGTGTACAGCCACCATTTGAACTCCCCTTACCCCCTAATACTGATCTCTGTTGTTCCATAGTTGGTTGGAGTCGATGTCGTGGCTGGTCTTGATATGTACGCAGAGCGCGGACAATGGGAGAGGTGTATAGAGATAGCGGCTAAACAGGTAAGAAAAAGAATACACAGGAAGACTCGGGGACTATGTATAGATGGAAAGACTCTGGGTCTGTCTATGGTGGTGAAGACACTGAGGCAGTGTATGGATGGGGAGACACGGGCGCAATGCCCCATTGTTGGTGTTAGTGGGAAAAATAGTACCTCTTCATTGGTGTTAATGGGGAGGATAGTAACCCATTGTTGTTGTCAGTAGGGGAAAGAGTGCCCTGCGGTTGGTGTCATTGGGAGAAATAGTGCTCAATTGGTGTGTGTGTGTGTGGACATTGAAGACCCTGGGTCTGTGTGTGGACATTGAAGACCCTGGGTCCGTGTGTGGACATTGAAGACCCTGGGTCCGTGTGTGGACATTGAAGACCCTGGGTCCGTGTGTGGACATTGAAGATCCTGAGTCTGTGTGTGTGTGTGGATATTTAAGACACTGGGTCTGTGTGTGTGCGTGTGTGTGTGTGTGGACATTGAAGACCCTGGGTCTGTGTGTGTGCGTGTGTGTGTGTGTGTGGACATTGAAGACCCTGGGTCTGTGTGTGGACATTGAAGACCCTGGGTCTGTGTGTGGACATTGAAGACCCTGGGTCTGTGTGTGTGTGTGTGTGTGTGGACATTGAAGACCCTGGGTCTGTGTGTGTGTGTGTGTGTGTGTGTGTGTGTGTGTGTGTGTGGGCATTGAAGACCCTGGGTCCGTGCGTGGACATTCAAGACCCTGGGTCCGTGCGTGGACATTCGAGACCCTGGGTCCGTGCGTGGACATTCAAGACCCTGGGTCCGTGTGTGGACATTGAAGACCCTGGGTCCGTGTGTGGACATTGAAGACCCTGGGTCCGTGTGTGGACATTGAAGACCCTGGGTCTGTGTGTGGACATTGAAGATCCTGAGTCTGTGTGTGTGTGTGGATATTTAAGACACTGGGTCTGTGTGTGTGTGTGTGTGTGGATATTTAAGACCCTGGGTCTGTGTGTGTGCGTGTGTGTGTGTGTGTGTGGACATTGAAGACCCTGGGTCTGTGTGTGGACATTGAAGATCCTGAGTCTGTGTGTGTGTGTGGATATTTAAGACACTGGGTCTGTGTGTGTGGATATTTAAGACCCTGGGTCTGTGTGTGTGCGTGTGTGTGTGTGTGTGGACATTGAAGACCCTGGGTCTGTGTGTGGACATTGAAGACCCTGGGTCTGTGTGTGGACATTGAAGACCCTGGGTCTGTGTGTGTGTGTGTGTGTGTGGACATTGAAGACCCTGGGTCTGTGTGTGTGTGTGTGTGTGTGTGTGTGTGTGTGTGTGTGTGTGTGTGTGTGTGTGTGTGTGTGTGTGTGTGTGGGCATTGAAGACCCTGGGTCCGTGCGTGGACATTCAAGACCCTGGGTCCGTGCGTGGACATTCGAGACCCTGGGTCCGTGCGTGGACATTCAAGACCCTGGGTCCGTGTGTGGACATTGAAGACCCTGGGTCCGTGTGTGGACATTGAAGACCCTGGGTCCGTGTGTGGACATTGAAGACCCTGGGTCTGTGTGTGGACATTGAAGATCCTGAGTCTGTGTGTGTGTGTGGATATTTAAGACACTGGGTCTGTGTGTGTGCGTGTGTGTGTGTGTGGATATTTAAGACACTGGGTCTGTGTGTGTGCGTGTGTGTGTGTGTGTGTGTGTGGACATTGAAGACCCTGGGTCTGTGTGTGGACATTGAAGATCCTGAGTCTGTGTGTGTGTGTGGATATTTAAGACACTGGGTCTGTGTGTGTGCGTGTGTGTGTGTGTGGATATTTAAGACACTGGGTCTGTGTGTGTGCGTGTGTGTGTGTGTGTGTGGACATTGAAGACCCTGGGTCTGTGTGTGGACATTGAAGACCCTGGGTCTGTGTGTGGACATTGAAGACCCTGGGTCTGTGTGTGTGTGTGTGTGTGGGCATTGAAGACCCTGGGTCCGTGCGTGGACATTCAAGACCCTGGGTCCGTGCGTGGACATTCAAGACCCTGGGTCCGTGCGTGGACATTCAAGACCCTGGGTCCGTGCGTGGACATTCAAGACCCTGGGTCCGTGCGTGGACATTCAAGACCCTGGGTCCGTGCGTGGACATTCAAGACCCTGGGTCCGTGCGTGGACATTCAAGACCCTGGGTCCGTGCGTGGACATTCAAGACCCTGGGTCCGTGCGTGGACATTCAAGACCCTGGGTCCGTGCGTGGACATTCAAGACCCTGGGTCCGTGCGTAGACATTCAAGACCCTGGGTCCGTGCGTGGACATTCAAGACCCTGGGTCCGTGCGTAGACATTCAAGACCCTGGGTCCGTGCGTAGACATTCAAGACCCTGGGTCCGTGCGTAGACATTCAAGACCCTGGGTCCGTGCATGGACATTCAAGACCCGAGGACTGTGTGTGTGGACTTTACAGACTCAGGGACTGTGTGTGTGGATATTGAAGATCCAGGGACAGTGCGTGGATGGGAAGACTCAAGGACCATGTATGGACAGGAGGACTGGGGACTGTTTATTGTTCTACATTTGTGTGTGTTCACATCAGCCCCTGGGGGTAGATGTTGCAGGGGTCCATGTGGGTCAGTCATCTAACAGGTTTGATAGTTCACACATCTTCCTGTAAAGAGTATCAGGACTGGCTGCAGCTACTGTACAAACTGATGTCTCCTCTGATGGAACAATTACTAAGAAATCCATCCCCTGTTGTTCTGTCAGAGATCTCTGCTGCATAGGAACATCCCCTGACCCCATGTATTTCTCTTGCAGAATTATAAAGTCCTGCACAAGTACGTGGCCCTTTTTGCCACTCACCTCATCAAAGAAGGCAGCTGGGAGAAGGCCTTGTCCCTCTATGTCCAGCACGGAGCTCCAGCCTTCCCTCAGGTAATTTCACTTTTACTTCTTCCACATTGCTCACATTGTATTTGTTGTATTTTATGTGGATTTCTGGCGTGCCTGGGTTTGTTCTTATATACACCAATCAGCTATAACAATCTGACCACCCACCATTACCCGTCGAGGCATGGACTCCACTAGACCTCTAAAGGTATGCTGTGTTATCTGGCACCAAGCTGTTGGTAGCAAATCCTTTAAGTCCTGTAAGTTGTGAGGTGGGTCTTTCATGGATCAGACTTGGTTTTTCCTGCACATTCCACATTTTGAAGGCCAAGTCAACACCTCAAATGCCTTGTGTTTCTCAAACCATTGTGGAATTCACCAGACCAGGCCACCTTCTCTATTTGAATGCCAGGTCAACACCTCAAACGTGTTGTGTTCCTCAAACCATTGTAAAATTCATCAGACCAGGCCACCTTCTCCATTGCTCGGTGGTCCAGTTCTGATGCTCACGTGCCCATTGTATGTGCATTGTGTGTTTTGACACCTTTCTATCAGAACCAGAATTCACTTTTTCAGCAACTTGAGCTCCAGAAGCTCCTCTATTGGATTTGACTACATGGGGCAGCCTTTCCTCCCCACCTCCATCAATAAACCTTGGCCACCTATGACCCTGTAGCCGGTTTTCCTTCCTTGGACCATCTTTGGTAAGTCCTGACTACTGCAGACCAGGAACGTCCCACAAGAGCTGCAGTTTTGAAGTTGCTCTGACCCAGTTGTCCAGCCATTACAATTTGGCTGTTGTCAGTCCCTAAATCCTTACTTGTCCATTTTCTTCTGCTTTCAAAACATTAACTTTAGGGACAACATGTTCACTTGCTGCCTAATATATCCACCAACTTTTCAGATGCCATTGTAATGAGCTAATGTAATTCACATGCTAGCAGAGCAGGGGGACGGTGCGTCCAAACTGGCTCCAATGGCCATACCCAACCCTTCTGTGCCAATGACGTCTCTATGTCAGCACATTATCAGCCCACTTAGGAAGGAGGTGTCAGGAAGTATAAATCTGACTCTAAATACAGCAGGGAAGCTACGGCTGTGTATTCTGTAATTTGCAATAACACAGAGTGAAGGTAATGTATAAAGGTTGTGCACACAGTCTGTACGTGATTGTTTTTTGCATTCACAGAATTTCAACATTTACAAGCGGATCTTCGTAGAGATGGTGAATGCAGAGGGCATGAACTGTGCGGAGGTTTACCACACCTGGGCGAACCTGCGGGGCCTACTCTACTCCCTGGTGAGAGCTCCAGTGCAGCCTTTGTGTGTAGCAATGACAATATCTCTGGATGGTGGTACTGAGAAATGCTCATAGTTCAGTAAGCAGGGGGACCAGTGACCTGCAGACTGGGAGTAGGTCCAGTGACCTGCAGACTGGGAGTAGGTCCAGTGACCTGCAGACTGGGAGTAGGTCCAGTGACCTGCAGACTGGGAGTAGGTCCAGTGACCTGCAGACTGGGAGTAGGTCCAGTGACCTGCAGACTGGGAGTAGGTCCAGTGGCCTGCAGACTGGGAGTAGGTCCAGTGACCTGCAGACTGGGAGTAGGTCCAGTGACCTGCAGACTGGGAGTAGGTCCAGTGGCCTGCAGACTGGGAGTAGGTCCAGTGGCCTGCAGACTGGGAGTAGGTCCAGTGGCCTGCAGACTGGGAGTAGGTCCAGTGGCCTGCAGACTGGGAGTAGGTCCAGTGGCCTGCAGACTGGGAGTAGGTCCAGTGGCCTGCAGACTGGGAGTAGGTCCAGTGGCCTGCAGACTGGGAGTAGGTCCAGTGGCCTGCAGACTGGGAGTAGGTCCAGTGGCCTGCAGACTGGGAGTAGGTCCAGTGGCCTGCAGACTGGGAGTAGGTCCAGTGGCCTGCAGACTGGGAGGAGGTCCAGTGACCGCAGACTGGGAGGAGGACCAGTGACCACAGACTGGGGAAAATTGGTATCTAATCTGGGGTGATAATGGTGCTTATTCTGTTTTGCAGTGTGAGAACCTGGTCAAGTCCAGTGAGGTGAATTCTCCAGCACACCAAGAGTTTGAGCTTATGATGCTGATTGCTCATTATTATGCCTCACGTTCTGCATCACAGGGGGTGCAATCTCTGGTAAGTATGGGGACAAGTACTGTGCATGTCCTTTACTGATCTTACTGTCTCATCTATGTCCTCCCTGGTATAGTATTGCTATTCTACGATCTCAAAGCTTTTCTTTGTTCCCTTTTATCTCATATTCTCTTGTGTTCCTTGTCCACTCTTCTCACACCTTAACGCTCATATAGAGCACTTTTTGTACAAAGTTTAGACGAGTTTAGGAGAATTTTACTTTTTTTCTGCCAGTAAGCTCCAATCAGAAGCCTGAACCAGAAGAGTTTTTTTTTTTCCTGCCTCTAAACGTTGAGCTCAAAATATGCCTCTAAACATCCTAATGTGCACGGACACATAGGATAACATTGAGCTGCTTCTACAGGCAAAACACAAAACTCATGTAGAAACAACGTTTTTTAAGCCAGGGTGCATGGAGCCTTACACGTTCACTTTCTTCCTATTTCATTCTTTTATCAGTCATCCCTTCTCCTTTCCTTCTTGCCACCCTGTCTCTCTTCCTCAGTCATCTTGTCTATTTTTCTTCCTCCTCATCTGTTGCCCCACCTCTCACCCTCACTTCCTCTATTGCTCTGTATCCTCCCATCTGCCCATTTTTATCCTCTCCTTCTCCTTTGTCACCCCATCTCCCTCCCTCTCATTCCCCTTTGCCTTATCTGTCTCCCTCTTCTCAGTTGCCTCATCTTCCCAGTTGCTCTCCCTGTCTTTTTAATTCTTTCCTTCTTGTCCTCTGTCTCCCTCTTCTCTTCTGTTGCGCCATCTCTCTTCCTATCCTCTGTCTCCCCATCTTTCTCCCTCTCCTCCTCTGCTGCCTCGTCTCTTGCCCTCTCCTTCTCTGCCGCTTTCTCTCTCTCCTCTGCCGCCTCATCTATCTACCTCTCCTCTTCCATTGCCTCCCCTCTCTTTTCTCTTCTCCTCTGCTGCCTCGTCTCTCTCGCTGCCCCGTCTCTCTCCTTCTTCGGCACCTCATCTCACTTCTTCTCTGCTGCCTCATCTTTCTCCCTCTCCTTTTCTGTTGCCTCGTCTCTCTCCCTCGCCTCGTCTCTCTCCCTCGCCTCGTCTCTCTCCCTCTCCTCTCCTGTGGCCTAGTCTCTTTCACCCTCCTCGTCTCTCTCTCCTTTTCTGTCTCTCTCTCTTCTTCTGTCGACTTGTCTCTCTCCCTCTCCTCCTCCGTCGCCCCGTCTCTCTCCTTCTTCCTCTCATCCACCACCTCGTCTCTCTCTCCTCTGCCGCCTCATCTTTCTCCCTCTCCTCCTCGTCTGTCACCTCATCTCTCTCCCTCTCCTCTTCTGTCGCCTCGTCTCTCTCCTTCTTCCTCTCCTATGCTGCCTCATCTTTCTCCCTCTCCTCAATCACCTTGTCTCTCTCCTCTATCGCCTGCTCTTTCTCCCTCTCCTGCTCTTTCATCGCCTCGTCTTTCTCCCTCTCCTCCCTTGTCTCACTTTGTCTCTCTCCCTTTAACCCTGAGCATTGGTCCTTTCTCTAGACCTGCACCTGTCTCATTGTCTCCTCATGGACCACTGACACTGATGACAATATCTCTTACAGGATGTGATAGCTGCTAAACTCTGCATCTCGCTCCTGCGTCACACCGACCTGCTCCCTGCAGACAAAGCTTTCTATGAAGCTGGAATGGCTGCCAAGGTAATATTTGTTATAAATCAGCTAAGAGTGGTGGGGGACATCACATGACACAAACATTAATGGAACCCTCCTACAGATAACGTGGGATTGGTTTGTATGATACTTTTATGGCCAATGGTAACATAACAGCAATGAACTACCTTAGAAGGGGAAGGGGGGTTGATTTCTTAAACAGAAAGAAATACCCCCTAAATGGGACTTTGAAAGACCACCAACTCTGATATAAAAATGAATGACTTTAATAATACCGCATAATTCAATACAAATGGGTAAAAAGACGTATAGCGTCTGTACAGTACATACATAATACACAAAAACAAAACACAGAAAATCATAATATACAAAGGAACATCAATACTCTCCAATGGGTAGTGTACCCTGATACCCGGGGGGTTGATTTCTGATCCCACAAAGACGATCTCTATAGATCATAGTGCTTTTGTAGCTGCGATCTGACATTAAGTGGTGCTGAACTTGCTGTGAGCTGTCGCTGTATTGTTTTTTCAGGGAATGGGCTGGCAGAGTGCGGCCTTCATCTTCCTGAACAGATTCCTCGACCTAGTAGATGTGAGTATCCGAAAGATGAGGTGATATGCTGGGGGAACATATCTCCCAACCACGAGTAGATAAATGTCCACCATTGTATTTCCTAAATCGTTTCATCATCTGCAGGCAATTGAGGAAGGAAATCTGGACGCCTTGGACCACTCAGATTTTCAAAACACAGACATTCCATTTGAGGTTCCGCTCCCCGCTAAACAGCATGTTCCGGTGAGTAGCGGATATCATGCGAAACCCCTTTCATTGCAATCCTTTTACTAATCATTGTATGACACTGACCTACCACCCTCTACAACGCCCTTCCTTTTCCTCTCCTGCTTCCTGCTCCCCCGCTGTCTGCGCTCTACCGCTCCCTCCTTTCCCGCTGTCTGCGCTCTACCGCTCCCTCCTTTCCCGCTGTCTGCGCTCTACCGCTCCCTCCTGTCCCGCTGTCTGCGCTCTACCGCTCCCTCCTGTCCCGCTGTCTGCGCTCTACCGCTCCCTCCTGTCCCGCTGTCTGCGCTCTACCGCTCCCTCCTCCCCCGCTGTCTGCGCTCTACCGCTCCCTCCTCCCCCGCTGTCTGCGCTCTACCGCTCCCTCCTCCCCCGCTGTCTGCGCTCTACCGCTCCCTCCTCCCCCGCTGTCTGCGCTCTACCGCTCCCTCCTCCCCCGCTGTCTGCGCTCTACCGCTCCCTCCTCCCCCGCTGTCTGCGCTCTACCGCTCCCTCCTCCCCCCGCTGTCTGCGCTCTACCGCTCCCTCCTCACCCGCTGTCTGCGCTCTACCGCTCCCTCACCCGCTGTCTGCGCTCTACCGCCTCCTCCTCATCCGCTGTATCTGCGCTCTACCGCTCCCTAATCCCCCGCTGTCTGCGATCTACCACTCCCCCGCTGTCTGCCCTCTACCGCTCCCTCCTCCCCCGCTGCCTGTGCTCTACCACTCTCCCGCTGTCTGCGCTCTACCGCTCCCTCCTCCCCCGCTGTCTGTGCTGTATAGCTCACTCTTCCCCACTGTCTCCTCCACGCTGCCTGTGCACTACTGCTCTCTTTTCCCCCACTGTCTGCGTTCTACTGCTCTCTTTCCACATTGTCTCCTTCCCGCTATCTGCACTCTACCCCTCCCTCTGTGCTCTACTGTTCCCTCATCCTTATGATTTGTGCTTGCTCTTCCCCTCTCTGCACTTTTTTGCTCTCTCTCCCCCATTGTCTCCTCCCTGCATTCTGTGCTTTACCCCGCCTTCCTTCCCACCATCTGTGCTATTCCCCTCTGTCTACCCTCTTCCCCACTTCTAGTAACTTTCTTTTCCCTATTGTTTCCTCCCCACTTTTTGCACTCTACTGCTCCCTCCTCCCCACTTTTTGTACTGCTCTCTTGCCCACTGTCTTCCTCCCTCTTTCTGCACTCTACCCCTCTCTCCTCCATTCTGTCTACACTTTACCTCTCTCTCTTCCCCATTATCTGTGCATTAACACTCCCTCTTTCCCACTGTCTGTGCACTACCCCTATCTGATCTCTTGCTCTTTTTCACACTGTCTCCCTTCCTCTTTCTGTGCTGTACCCCTCCATCTTCACTTTACAGCTTGTATTACTTGGTGTTTCTCCTCTGCCAGGTGGATAAGCGGGAGGAGGTTAAGGAGTGGGTGTTGGCAGTGTCCATGGACCAGAAAGTGGAGCAGACTCTTCCAATGGATGAACGAGGCACTTTTGAAGGGTCGCTTGAAGCCACAAACAGTGGAATCCATTCCCTGCCGTGTCTGATCACCGGTGAGATCTCTATTATTGTATATGGTGTCCTCTTACTATCGGAATAACAGAGGGTGATCGGGAAGCATCTGGAATCATCCTTGTAGGGGTCATAATATAATCCTTTCAGAGTTTATTATTTATTTTTTTGACTGCCTGCAGGGTATCCAGTCCTGAGGAATAAGGTGGAATTTAAACAGCCGGGAAAAGCCGCTAACAAGGAAGACTGGAATAAATTCCTCATGGCCATTAAGGTGATTTCCCCTCCCTTATCTGCTCTCCCACCCTTTAGATCTGCCCCACCCCCGCTGACTTATCCTTTCTTTTCTGCTTCCAGACCAGCCACAGCCCCGAGTGTCAGGACGTCCTGAGGTTCATCAGTCAGTGGTGCGGAGGTCTCCCAAACACCAGCTTCTCTTTCCAATGACCAACCCTGAGTTCTCCTGATCTGCACAATGATGCCTGGAAAGTTTTTAAAGAATATATATATATTGATTGTACATATTTATATTTGTTATTATGGACTAAAGAAAATAAAAATATATCATATTGATTTGAATATTGTGTCATTTTTTCCAGCCAGAAGGTGGAGCTATCTGCTCCTTTACACATGTTTTTACTGTCTCCTTACCTCTTGTAGCAAAAACTTTCTTGTGTAGAGCTCAAGTCTAAAGCCTCGTACACACGATCGGATTTTCCAATGGGATGACAGGCTGTTGGTGGTAAATCCGACCGTGTGTACGCTTCATCGGACAATTGTTGTCGGATTTTCCGCGGACAAATGTTGGATGGCAGGTTTTAAAATTTTCCGCCGACAAATGTGTGTTGTCGAATTTTCCGAGCGTGTGTACACAAGTCCGTCGGACAAAAGTCCTAAGTACAAACGCGTGCTCGGAAGCAAGGACGAGCCAGAGGCAGTCTGTCTTGTAAACTGGCGTTCGTAATTGAGAATTAATGGAGAATTAACATTCGTGATGTGACAAATTATGAAATATTGAAATGCAGCACACTATTCTCTTCTTCTTTAATGGGATAATAATGAAGCTGCTTTGCTGGTGATACTGATGGAGTTATTGCAAATGAATTTTCAAAGGCTTTTTTTTTCTAGTGATATCAAGAATAATATTATTATTCTTTTTTTTATTATTTGGGAAAGTTACCACAACGCCATTATCCCGTAGTTTTTAAGATCAAAGATACAACTATGTTGGTGTCCCTTGTCAATTTTATATTGTATTTTTTTAATTGTAACTGCCTACTCCCAAATTGTCATTTGAAGTAAAACACATAGCCAAGTATTATTCTCCACAATTTTTTTATTGTGCATTAAAAAGAGAAAAAATAAAATTAGACATGCTATCTGTCAATAGAACCTAACCAAAAAGTGCATTCTATGCATCCAAAAATATATTAAATCATTATTATTCAACCAAAAAATAAAATAAAAGCCTCATCCATGTGCGCCGCTTCTTAATATAGGGGGCCAACAATGCCAAGAGTTGGTGAAAGCAGGGGTCCATCATCCGAAGATAATTCCGAAAAACATCCGGATTATTCTCCTGGAGCTCCTGCAGCAAAGGCATATGACATATTTGGTCACGATTAATAAAGCAACCAATTTTTGGTCCAAGAACTCCTCCTTCTCCTCCTGTTCCTGGACTGGACTTGGGTCAAAGCAATAACTCCAAGGCCAATAATAAATAACACGTTATCCTCCGATTCTGCAACATGGCTGGTTGACGAACGGCCGTTCAGAAACTAAATGAAAAGCACTCACCAAACTTCTACTAACACGAAATTAGCAGAAGGAGCCCAGGGTGGCGCTAAAGAGCTGAAGAACAGCGTAGTACGGCACTACATTCGTATTTGTTAACCAACAATTGTGTGTCATGTGTATGCAAGACAAGTTTGGGCCTACGCCCTTCAAATAAAAGTCCACGGTTTTGTTGGCCAACAATCCGATCGTGTGTGCGAGGCTTTAGTTTACACACACATTGAGTCAGCAGTGACTCTGCACTTAGTGGATGGTTCCACCTAAATTTTCAGTCTAATAAAGACGACCCCTTCTGTGCTGTCTCAAAATCCGTTGTCGTGTGTTGGCTATCTATTTGTATTTGCAAAGCAAAGATTCTACTTATTAGGTTAAAAAAAGTTTAACAACATATAGACAAAGCAAACCGTGCTGCTGCTCCCTCCATTGGTACTTCCAGGTATGAAGGAATATGTGACTTACTCCATGTGAGGAGTAAGAGGGGGGGGGTCCATTTCCCTGGATAGCTTCCCACAGCTTGAGGAGTGGCGGGAGAGGGAAGGACAGGTACAGCATCCGGAAAGTATTCACAGCGCTTCACATTTTCCACATTTTGTTATGTTACAGCCTTATTCCAAAATGGATTCAATTCATTATTTTCCTCAAAATTCTACAGACAATACCCCATAATGACAACGTGAAAGAAGTTTGTTTGAAATCTTTGCAAATTTATTAAAAATAAAATATTCACATGTACAAGTATTCACAGCCTTTGCCATGACACTCAAAATTGAGCTCAGGTGCATCCTGCTTCCACTGATCTTCTTCCAAATTAGGTCATTAGCGCTACAAGGCATTTGGACAAAATAAACAAACAAAAGGGATCTAGATCTTATTGTGTCGCGTTTGAGATGTCTGAATCTAACCACACTTGCCAAATTTTGTCAAACTTGGCTGGGCAGCATCTAGCGAGATAAGCCGCTTTGTATAATGGCACAGCTGAGTTGATCAACGATTTCCATGAATGTTCCATGAAAGAGGTGAGTACCTCTGGTTGTTTCCATTTTATGAGTAAAGCCTTCCTAGAATAAAATAATAGGAGTCCTGTTAGGGTTCTGGTTGCTCAGCGGTGGGCCAGGGGGCCGACCAGACCCAGCAGGCAGAACGACGCCTTCAGGGGAACATGGATCGTGAGCAGAGTTTCTATGAATTTTGTGACCTCCGTCCAAAAGGACTGGATCTTGGGACAGGACCATAATATATGGCTGAAGTAAGCTTCAGACATACCACACTTCCAACAGTTGGAGGAGGAATTTGGGTAAATTTTGGATAGCCTCTGGGGTGACAAGTAAACCCTGTGGATCCCTTTAAATTGCATCAACCGATCTCTTACGGAGATA
Source organism: Lithobates septentrionalis (assembly GCA_037952835.1). Taxonomy (NCBI): domain Eukaryota; kingdom Metazoa; phylum Chordata; class Amphibia; order Anura; family Ranidae; genus Lithobates; species Lithobates septentrionalis. The sequence goes on from JBBDGP010003501.1 coordinate 230,147, forward strand.
AGTTGTAGAAAAGGATACTCCCAGGCATCTTCCCAGTCCTGCGAGTCAAGATCAGGGATCACGCCCTGCCATTTAGAGAACAAATCCTCCAGGCCAAAGTGGACTGAGGGTAATAAGGCCTTATAAATGATAGAGGTGGGTTTAAGCAGAGGGACTTTCCTCAATGTGGACTCAAGGTTTGACTGTAGGAGAAGCACTGGGGTGGATCCAAATTGGGTAGTGAAGGCGTGGCAAATTTTAAAAGAAATCTAAAGCGATCATTCGTTTATCAGTGGTAGCAGAAATTTCTCATTACTCAAGGGCCTGTTCAACCTCTTGAGGAACCCTGGTTGAGAAAGGCTGCGCTGGTTACTGGTGCCAGTCCTGTAGGGGGCTGTTGGGGGCAAACCACAGATTGGGACAGGGGATGTAAGCATTCTTCAGGTAGCTTTACCTGGCGACAGACAGAAAATTCCACAAATAGGTGCTGGTATAGCTAAGTTATGAAGGGTTTTTTTTTATTCCCCAGAACTGCCTTTAAAACATACCTACCTGGGAGGAAATAATCTGCAGGCTGATTTGGGTTATTTTAGTGCCTCATATTCCATTTTATCGCTATATGGAAATCTCTTAAATCATCAGTAGAAGGTGTGAGATATAGAATTGATCCCAACTGTCATCAGCCCGGCCATCTTCCACACCTTCAAAACTGCATTTCACATATACAGCAGGCATCTTCCTCTCCTTCACCTTCCAAAATTCTCACACTTGGAAAGGGTGATGAGAGACTCGCAATGTATGTTTCTGTGATTAATACTCGAGGTAACCTGGCTCAGCTTTCTGTGACAACCCCACTGGGGGTCTGAATGCAGATAAAAATAGACTTGTTTACATTCAAATTTGTTTTCAGTAAGGGGTGTGTGATTGGAATGTGATGGCAGAGACACGCTAGTAGTAGGCACTTCCACTCCCAAACACTGCCTTGCCAAACACGGGATCTTTCCCCACTGCAGGAGAAAGCCTGACTTTGCTGTACTCCTATCCTGTAAATTATAATCAAAAACGAATTTGAATTCACGTCTTTTTTTTTTTTTTCCTTAAATATCTTCTGACCTGTCACCAGGAGGTTTCTATCCATATCCCGTATCATTTCATTCATTAGAACATCTTTCTGATGATACTTTTATTAGACGCCTGAGTCAGAGGGAATCCTTTTGGATCTTTGAGACGAAAGTTCTTACGCCACCTGGATTGAATGTGGAATTCAATCTGAATTTTTTTATTTCTGACACAGGTAGTTACTTTTCTGTATACTGGATGTAGTCTATTTTCCTTATTTTAGACCAGGATTTTAGTTATCAGTTTAGACATTTTCCCTTGGAAATTCATTATCCCCTATGTAATATAGGATTCTTGACATGTTTCCAAAGTGTTCTGTGTATGCTCAAATGATGAATTAATTTGTGGTATGTAACATAGCAGCGGGTGTGCTTTTTAAAAAAAAATTACAATCAATTTTGAATATAGAAACACTCCTCTTTCATAGGGGTAGGCGAGTGAGTTTTTTTTATTGCACCTCCTCTTTTCTTCTTTATGTTTTTTTTTTTTTAAGGGTTAACCCCTCAAGGATGACGTTTTTAATTTAAGTTACTTGAGGCCATCAGCCCCTGGTTCCTGTGTAACATTTATCTAGGTGGTTTGGCATTATCTGTGAAATTGCATGTGTATGGCATTTTCATTGTCTACCTCTAGATGTCAGTAATCGTAATATATCTGGCTGTGCAGCTCAAGCGTCTTTGGTTCCTATGGCAGCCGGCGCTCTATATCTAGGCTCGGGTGATGCTGTGGCCCCGCCCCGCTGACGAAGTCCCGTAGGACGTAACGCGTACAGGTGAAGGAGCTACATCGTTTGAGGTCACCCGCTGCTATCTGAATTCTAAGGAGCCGCTTGCAAGGACAGGAATATCGGCTTCCAGCTGTAATTTATTCTTTGCCAGATCCAAGAGGAGGACGATGTGAGTCTTTTTTTTTAATAAAGTGTGTTATGTTTTAACTAAACAGAGCACTTCGTTTTGTGGTATATTTTGCATGGGCGATGGTATGCATCTGTGACCGCTAGTACAGCTGAGATCCATATCCCCGTTTGCCAGGATAGAGGTAAACCGCGCATTTGACCATCTTGTTCATTCAAGGGTCAATATTGTGAGGTGAGGGCGCATTATATGTGTTGGTGGAGGGCTCAGTCACTTATTGGAGGATTACTTAATTTGTCTCCACACAAGGGACGTCAGTCTGCTTCACCTCTCCCTATGACTTAAGGACATTGGTTTCTGACTATGGACTGATGATATTCCTTTCACTAACTATACTGTGATACCTTTATCTCCACTGCACCTTATATATGTTGTGGATGTTATTAGGGGCTGTGTGAAATTCCCTTTGGTGTCTAGATTGCAGATTGCTTTTTTTTTTTTTATGTGATTTGGGGTGCACGGATTGCCTTCTCTATAAAATTACCTATATTGGCCTTCAAATAAACACCATCCTTCACAACACACTTTTGCAAAGGCTCATACAGCTTCTGAAAAATGTCAGCCAAGGCCTCTTTAGTTATCGATTGCAGAACCACTGTCACACATTCTTGGATTGCCACCATGTCCGCAAAACGTGTGCTTTTCATGACGCTCTTCAGGTGAGGAATTTTTGGGTCGCAGGGAAGACAGTGAATGCCATTCTATCGATTGCCACTTGGATTCCAGATCGAATTGGTAGCACCAGGTCTCATCCCCTGTGACGATGGTTCGCAGAAAGGATGGATTCTGATCACACATGGTAATGAAATCTTCAGAGGTTTCCATCCATTTTGCTTTCTGTCCATGTCAGCTTGTGTGGCACAAACCGGGAACAGATCTTCCGCTTACCCAAATCTTTAAGGACGATGGTGCGCACTGTATCCTTACTAATGGCCAATTCCTCCGCCATAAACCGTAGAGTCAGTTACCGATCTCGTGACAGCATTTGTCGCACTTGCTCGATCATGTCTGGAGCTCTGCTTGTCAACGGCCAACCCGAACATGGCTCATCCTCAGTCGTTTCCTTCCCTTCACAAAAGCGTTTGAACCAGTCAAACACATTTTCTACTCACGGCTTCCGTCCGGTACACTTGCATCAACATTTCATGCGTCTCCGGTTTCCCCAAGTTGCAGCAGAACTTGATGTTCACTCATTGCTCCATTGTGACCCTTCCTCTCACATGGACTGTTTTATTGGACTGTGATCCTTCCTCTTACACAGACTATGTTCCATTGCACTGTGACCCTTCCTCTCACACATACTTCATATTCCCATCGCACACATTCCTGGATGAGCTCACGAATATGGGTGCTGCAGCAACAACCAGCTGGATACTGGTTCAAGTCACAATTAAAATATTTGCCAGCACACCATGGAACGGCGTAGTTAGCATCCAAACCTGTAATTTATTGCATGATCACAACACAAGGAGAGTGCAACGTTTCGGAGTCACGCAGGACCCCTTCGTCAGGCATGGGCTTCTTCCCAGCAGCAGCACAAGGTAAGGAGGATGCCCTGTGATGTAAGAAATGGTGGTGGGGCTGTTGACATCTGATGTAAAGGTGAGTAGGGTGCACCTGAGGGAGCAGTTTGGCATACCTATAACCTGGCAATTCAGATATGCTCAGCTGCACCATGCAGATATGACCCAGTTTGGGAGAGGAGAAGTTAAGGTACAAAACACTGCTTTAAAAAAAAAGGTCCTGATTGACCCTGACCCAACTAAACGTATTCCAGATACTACAGGGAAGTAGGGCCTGGGGACCCTGACTTGACTACCAGGACTAGATCCCGATGGTTAGCTGTTATACCAGAGTTGACTGAGCAGCTGTAGCAGGAGGTGTTGGATACATACCTTGTATCGGTTATCTCCTCCACAGATAGAATGATTCAGCTTAGATACCTACATCAGCTGTATTACACACCGACCAGACTGTTTCGAAGGCACAGGAGAGATTTCGCAGAATGCCACAAGTGCAAGGGTGCAGAGGGAACGTTAATGCACATGGTATGGGATTGCTCTAGGGTACGTCCTCTGTGGTCCAGGGTGACTGAACTCATCTCTGATCATTTTGCCCTCCCAAATATATTGCTCCCCCCTACGCTGCCTTTTGGGTATCTTTGACCAAGAGGAGGTAAATGTACATACTAAATTGTTCCTCAGACTTCTATACTTCGGAGTACGGAAATTGATCGCCCGAAGATGGATTTATGAGGAACAACTAACATTAGGAATGTGGGTGAAGATAGTAAATGTGAATGTGCTTTTATATCGGATGAGATATGAGGGGAGGGGGGCTCCCAAGAAGTTCAGGAAGGTATGGAATTAGGTGGACTGACTCAAAGAATACACTGGAGGAGGATGGGGAACAGAGTAGTGAACACAGTTTGGAGAAAGAGTCAGCGGGGGAGATTACAACGGAGGACGAGAGTATGTTTATAATACACTGAAAATACCGTATTTATCGGCGTATAACACGCACCCCAATTTAGGAGGGAATTTAAGGAAAAAAAAAAAACTTTTAGGAGGGAAGTTGAAGGGAAAAAAACTTACATTTAAATGCCCATCAGTGCAGCCTTGCCCCAGTGCAGCCTTGTCAGTGCAGCCTTGCCCCAGTGCAGCCTTCGATCCTCTATCCCTGCCATCCTGGGCTTCAAAATCGCCGACCGCGATTTAAAAATGGCGCTGCCGGCGCTGAAATACACAGAGTCGGTCCTCGGCTCTTCCCGGCGGCTCTCGTTCTCTTTCGGCTCCACTCGTAGTCCCGAGCGGAGCTATCCGAACCTAGCCAAGTAGGTTCGGATAGCTCCGCTCGGGACTACGAGTGGAGCCGAAAGTGAACGAGAGCCGCCGAGAAGAGCCGAGGACCGGCTCTGTGTATTTCAGCGCCGGCTGCGCCATTTTCAAATCGCGGTCGGCGATTTTGAAGATGCGACAGCTCAGGATCGCAGGGGATCGGCGTATAACACGCACCTGCGATTTTCCCCTGATTTTAAGGGGAAAAAAGTACGTGTTATACGCCGATAAATACGGTATCTATCACCAGAAATGCTAAGGATGATACAGTACAAATAAAGCACCCTGAATGTACTGATATAGATGTATCTAAACTACCTGATGTTTGTGTTGTAACATATTGATATGCTCAATAAAAACTTTTTTTTTTTTTAAAAAAAGGCGAGTAAGGTGCTCTGGACATCTAGTCTTACCGATACAACTGGCCCTTTGAGGGCTACCATAAAAATGACGCGGCCCACAATGAAAATGAGTTCGACACCCCTGCTATAGATCATCAAATAATTACCCCAGAATCTTCTATGGAGGAAGAACCTATAGACTGAACCCCCCCACCCCCTTCCCAGAGACATTTCTCTCTAGAGCAAGCATCTACAGATAATCAAATTATTCCCCCAGAGACTTCTATAGAAAAAGGGCCTACAGTTCACCAAATAATTCTCCCAAAGACTTCTATAGAGGAAGAACCTATGGATCATGAAATAATTCCACGCAGAGACTCTTATGGATGAAGAACTTAGGGATCATCAAATAATTTCCCCCAGAGACTTCTATGGAGGAAGCATCGACCGATCGTCAAATAATTCCCCACCCCCCAGAGACTTTTATAGAGGAAGGACCTACAAATCATCAAATAATTCCACCCAGAGACTAGGGGGAAGGACCTATAGACTGATTCCTCCTTTCCCAGAGTCTATCTAGAGGAAGCATCTAAAGATAATCAAATTATTGCCCCAGAGACTCTTATGGATGAAGAACATAGGTCGTCAAATAGTTCCCCCAGAGACTTCTATGAAGGAAGGACCTATAAATTAGATCAAATTCCCCCTTCCTCAAAAACTTCTATAAATAATTCCCCTATAGACTTCTATAGAGAATGAGCCTACAGATCATCAAATAAACCCCCCTCAGAAACTTTTATAGAGCAAAAATCAGGACCTATGGATCAGATTCCCCCTTCCCTATAGATTTCTCTAGAAGAAGAACCTACAGATCAAATAATTCCCTCCAGAGACTTCTATGGAGGAATGACCTACAGATCATCAGATAATTCCCTCCAGATATCTCTATGAAGGAAGGGCCAACAGATCATCAAATATTTCCCCAACAAGACTTTTATAGAGAAAGGACCTACAGATCATCATATAATTGCCCCAAGGAGGCTTCTATGGAAAAAGTACCTACAGATCAGCAGAAAAATTCCCTCCAGAGATTTCTATGAAGGAAGAACCTACAGATCACCAAATAATTCACCCAAAAGACTTCTATGGAGGAAGTACCTACAGATAATCAGATAAATCCCCCCAGAGACTTCTATAGAAGAACCTACAGAGCAGCACCTGAAATCCGCATTGAATTCCCAGTTAGCGGTGACAGGAGATGAAGTCGGTGAGGTGACAGATAGACCAACAACACACACAGCAATTAAATACAACAAACTTCAAGTTTATTTACAGAAAAAAAAAATGAAAACGAAAAGTTATTAGTTACAAATAAAAATGACATCACGTAAGGAAATTCTGTTACTTCATAGTGTGCAAAGCTAAGAGCATCGTATAGGTTGGGTCCTCCCTGCTCACAGCATGGCGAAACTATGATCCAGCGTGCGCATCATGTGACCCACGCCACAAGCCGTCAATGTTTTTAAGTGCAGACAAACCTCTAGCGAGAAATGGAGCCACGCCCACTGAGCCGCCACCGTCAACATCCATACTATCTCTGCCTACTTCACATACGTGACAAAATCTCCTATGGCGCGCCATCATACACGCAACGTCTGTAACCGTCTTCTGCTTTTAACATTCAAAAAACAACCATCTAACGCAACATGGCTTCCCGACTCCGCCGGGACACTGGCAGAGAACGGATGAGGCCGCTGGATCCAAAACGTCCGATCCCCACTCAGCTGTAAACATTACACAGATAAGCTAAGGCTTGAGCACAAGGAGGCGCTACTACAGTGGCAGAGCTATACCGTTACTAGATGAAATGTATGGTGCGATGCACGCCTCCACCGGGGGGCCGTAGAGAAACCAATGTCCCATCACCCAATGACACAACAGAGAAGATATGCGGGAAGGGCTGCAGCACGAAGACACGCCTCCATCTGGTTCATTCTCATGTGTCACCCCTCCCCTCCACCAGGGGGCGCTGCCGTTTGTGTCAGACATTATCCTAACGTTTTCTTTGTGTAAACAGAAGGCAGAGCGGCTGCCACCATTCCCAGCAGAGTCTGGCGCTCCTAGCGGTGGATGTACAGGGTGAGGTATCTGCCAGCAGCCGGAAACACCTCCATAAAGTGCGGAGTGGAGGCTCGGCAGCAACACAGTGACGGCAGAACTCTGTGATTGCTAGGAGGACACCGTCACTGCCGCTATGTTTCCATTCCGAGCGAAGAAGAATTTACTGAACGCTTCTTCAAGTAAACAGGTGAGCCGGCTCTGGTCGTTCTGAAAGGGGCAAATAAGGCGGGCGTTACTCAGATAAAATGCCCAAATGTCACAGGTACCACCCACTTCCATATTTACTGACCCCCCCTTCTCTAAGGTTACCAATTCTATTTTCACATTAAATTATCTACTCTTCCTTCCCACATTCACGGACCTCGCCCACTCCCTTCCCACATTCATGGACCTCGCCCACTCCCTTCCCACATTCATGGACCTCGCCCGCTCCCTTCCCACATTCATGGACCCCGCCTACTCCATTCTCTATGGATCCCATTTCTATACTAAATGACCTTACCCAATCTTCCTTCCTTTATTCACTGACCCCTCCTACTCCCTTCCCACATTCGCTGACCCCTCCTACTCCCTTCCCACATTCGCTGACCCCCTCCTACTCCTTTCCCATATTCGCTGACCCCTCCTACTCCCTCAACATATTCACCGACAGCTCCTACTCCCTTCCTACAATCACTGACCCCTCCTACTCCCTTTCCACATTCGCTGACCACTCCTAATCCCTTTCCACATTCGCCGACTCCTCCTACTCCCTTTCCACATTCGCTGACCCCTCCTACTCTTTTCCCACATTGGCTGACCCCTCCTACATTCCCTGACCCCTCCTACATTCCCTGACCCCTCCTACTCCTTTCCCACATTGGCTGTCCCCTCCTACACCCTTCCAATAGTCACTGACAGCTCCTACTCACATTCACTCACCGCTCCTACTCCCTTCCCACATTCGCTGACCCCTCCTACTCCCTTAACATATTCACTGACAGCTCCTACTCCCTACAATCACTGACCCATCCTACTCCCTTTCCACATTTGCTGACCCCTGCTACTCCCTTTCCACATTTGCTGACCCCTCCTACTCCCTTTCCACATTCGCTGACCCCCTCCTACTCCCTTACCACATTCGCTGACCCCCTCCTACACCCTTACCACATTCGCTGACCCCCTCCTACTCCCTTACCACATTCGCTGACCCCCTCCTACTCCCTTTCCACATTCGCTGACCCCTCTAACTCCCTTTCCACATTCTCCAACCCCTCCTACTCCCTTCCCACATTCGCCGATTCCTCCTACATTCGCTGACCCCTTCTACTCCCTTCCTACATTTGCTATTTCTATACTAAATTACCTCACCTAATCTTTCTTTTATTCACTGACCCCCTCCTTCTCATTCACTGACCCCTCCTACTCAATTCTAATATTCACTCACCGCTCCTACATCCTTCCAACATTCACTCACCCCTCCTTCTCCCTTCTCATATTCACTCACCCCTCCTTCTCCCTTCTCATATTCACTCACCCCTCCTTCTCCTTTCTCATATTCACTCACCCCTCCTTCTCCCTTCTCATTTTCACTCACCGATCCTACTCCCTTCGCACATTCACGGACCCTGCCGACTCCATTCTCTATGGATACCAATTCTATTTCTATACTAAATGACCTCACCTAATCTTCCTTCCTTTATTCACTGGCCCCTCCTACTCCCTTCCCACATTCAATGATCCCGCCTACTCCGCCCTTCTCACATTCAATGATCCGGCCTACTCCTCCCTTCCCATATTCAATGATCCGGCCTACTCCGCCCTTTCCACATTCAATGATCCGGCCTATTCCGCCCTTCCCACATTCAATGATCCGGCCTACTCCGCCCTTCCCACATTCAATGATCCGGCCTACTCCGCCCTTCCCACATTCAATGATCCGGCCTACTCCGCCCTTCCCACATTCAATGATCTCGCCTACTCCGCCCTTCCCACATTCAATGATCTCGCCTACTCCGCCCTTCCCACATTTAATGATCTCGCCTACTCTCTTTCTTAATTATTTACTCTCCTGGAAATCCCCAGGAAGGTGTCCCCAATCGTAGAATTCCCTCTACCTCCCACAAGAGTGGGATTCCCTAAAACCTAGTTCTTCCTAGAACAGAGTCTCACCTCACTGACAAACCCCAATTGCACCAACTCTGCTGCCAACTCCGGAATATTCTCATCTGTGGAAAGAAAGAAAGAAAAAAAAGAGTCATACCACAAACACCTGGTATGAAGAGTCATACAAAACCCTGCTTTAATCTCCTTCCCTTTAAAACCATCATACTACAATCACCACTTGCCCTGCACTACAAAACCTTCCCCCACCCAAACATCATAATACAATCACATTTCCCTTGCACTCCAGAAACCCAAACCCCAATCATCTTACTACAATTATCCCTTTCCCTGCACACTCCAGAACCCTCCTCCCCCCTTTATACTAGTCAGTGCACAGTTCCCAAACCATCACGCTACAACTTTCTCCCTATTATATGCTCCAGAACCCCATATTGTAATCACATTAAAATCCCCCCTCCGTACTCACTGAGTAACAAGTCACAGCTTAGATGTCGGTTCAGTTTGTCTTCCAGCTTCAGGAACAAAGTCAGCTGTGGAGAGACAGACAACCAAATTAAAAAACAGAGGAGGGGACAGACCAATAGAAGAGAGAGGACATAAACCAATAGAGGAGGGGGGGGACATACACCATTAGAGGAGAGAGAGAGAGGGGGGCGTACACCAATAGAGAGAGAGGGGGGGCATACACCAATAGAGGAGAGAGAGAGAGAGAGGGGGGGGCATACACCAATAGAGGAGAGAGAGAGAGAGAGAGGGGGGGGCATACACCAATAGAGGAGAGAGAGGGGGGGGCATACACCAATAGAGGAGAGAGAGAGGGGGGGGCATACACCAATAGAGGAGAGAGAGAGAGAGAGAGAGAGAGAGAGGCGTACACCAATAGAGGAGAGAGAGAGGGCATACACCAATAGAGGAGAGAGAGAGGGGGGGCATACACCAATAGAGGAGAGAGAGAGAGAGAGAGAGAGAGAGAGGGGGGGAACACCAATAGAGGAGAGAGAGAGAGAGGGGGGGGGGCAAACACCAATAGAGGAGAGAGAGAGAGAGAGAGAGAGAGAGAGAGAGAGAGAGAGAGAGAGAGAGAGAGAGAGAGAGAGAGAGAGAGAGAGAGAGAGAGAGAGAGAGAGAACATACACCAATAGAGAGAAAGAGAAGGGGGGGCAGAGAGAGAGAGAGAGAGAGAGAGAGAGAGAGAGAGAGAGAGAGAGAGAGAGAGAGAGAGAGAGAGAGAGAGAGGCATACACCAATAGAAGAGAGGGAGGACGACACAGACCAATAGAAGAGAGGGAGGACGACACAGACCAATAGAAGAAAGGGAGGACGACACAGACCAATAGAAGAGAGGGAGGACGACACAGACCAATAGAAGAGAGGGAGGACAACACAGACCAATAGAAGAGAGGGAGGACGACACAGACCAATAGAAGAGAGGGAGGACGACGCAGACCAAAAGAAGAGAGGGAGGAGGACGCAGACCGATAGAAGAGAGGGAGGAGGACGCAGACCGATAGAAGAGAGGAGGACGACGCAGACCAATAGAAGAGAGGGAGGACGACACAGACCAATAGAAGAGAGGGAGGGCGACACAGACCAATAGAAGAGAGGGAGGGCGACACAGACCAATAGAAGAGAGGGAGGGCGACACAGACCAATAGAAGAGAGGGAGGGCGACACAGACCAATAGAAGAGAGGGAGGACGACACAGACCAATAGAAGAGAGGGAGGACGACACAGACCAATAGAAGAGAGGGAGGACGACACAGACCAATAGAAGAGAGGGAGGGCGACACAGACCAATAGAAGAGAGGGAGGGCGACACAGACCAATAGAAGAGAGGGAGGGCGACACAGACCAATAGAAGAGAGGGAGGACGACACAGACCAATAGAAGAGAGGGAGGACGACACAGACCAATAGAAGAGAGGGAGGACGACACAGACCAATAGAAGAGAGGGAGGGCGACACAGACCAATAGAAGAGAGGGAGGGCGACGCAGACCAATAGGAGAGAGGGAGGAGGACGCAGACCAATAGAAGAGAGGGAGGAGGACGCAGACCAATAGAAGAGAGGGAGGACGACACAGACCAATAGAAGAGAGGGGTGGACACAGACCAATAGAAGAGAGGGAGGGCGACACAGACTAATAGAAGAGAGGGAGGGCGACACACACTAATAGAAGAGAGGGAGGGCGACACAGACCAATAGAAGAGAGGGAGGGCGACACAGACCAATAGAAGAGAGGGAGGGCGACACAGACCAATAGAAGAGAGGGAGGGCGACACAGACCAATAGAAGAGAGGGAGGGCGACACAGACCAATAGAAGAGAGGGAGGACGACACAGACCAATAGAAGAGAGGGAGGACAACACAGACCAATAGAAGAGAGGGAGGACGACACAGACCAATAGAAGAGAGGGAGGACGACGCAGACCAAAAGAAGAGAGGGAGGAGGACGCAGACCAATAGAAGAGAGGGAGGGCGACACAGACCAATAGAAGAGAGGGAGGGCGACACAGACCAATAGAAGAGAGGGAGGACGACACAGACCAATAGAAGAGAGGGAGGACGACACAGACCAATAGAAGAGAGGGAGGGCGACACAGACCAATAGAAGAGAGGGAGGGCGACACAGACCAATAGAAGAGAGGGAGGGCGACACAGACCAATAGAAGAGAGGGAGGACGCAGATCAATAGAAGAGAGGGAGGAGGACGCAGACCAATAGAAGAGAGGGAGAACGACGCAGACCAATAGAAGAGAGGGAGAACGACGCAGACCAATAGAAGAGAGGGAGAACGACGCAGACCAATAGAAGAGAGGGAGAACGACGCAGACCAATAGAAGAGAGGGAGAACGACGCAGACCTATAGAAGAGAGGGGAGGACACAGACCTATAGAAGAGAGGGGAGGACACAGACCTATAGAAGAGAGGGGAGGACACAGACCTATAGAAGAGAGGGGAGGACACAGACCTATAGAAGTGAGGGGTGGACACAGACCAATAGAAGAGAGGGAGGAGGACGCAGACCAATAGAAGAGAGGGAGGAGGTAGCAGACCTATAGAAGAGAGGAGGACACAGACCTATAGAAGAGAGGGGAGGACACAGACCTATAGAAGAGAGGGGAGGACACAGACCTATAGAAGAGAGGAGGACACAGACCTATAGAAGAGAGGGGAGGACACAGACGTAAAGAAGAGAGGGGAGGACACAGACCTATAGAAGAGAGGGGAGGACACAGACCTATAGAAGAGAGGGGAGGACACAGACCTATAGAAGAGAGGGGAGGACACAGACCTATAGAAGAGAGGGGAGGACACAGACCTATAGAAGAGAGGGGAGAACATAGACCTATAGGTGGAAGGGTGAAGAGATAAATTCTGCTTGTTTGAGGTGGAGACGAGAAGAGAAAACTGGAATTATGGGACGTGAGATACCAAGTGATGGAGAAGAAGGGGATAGGAATCCAGGGGCATTCTGAGACACAATTTCTGGGTGTATGATACAAGAATGTCATGGACTTCCTGGACACTGGTGGTGTGGGAAGGTGCAAAGTCATGGGTTGTGGAAGATGTGAGGCTTTCTACGGCAGGGAAAGGGTAGGGAGGAACCATAGAAAAAGGCCAGAGAGGTGAGGCTGGTGGAGTGGTGGTGGCGCACAGAAAGATAGGCAATAACCTTTCTAAAAAAAGTGTGGGGGGGACTGAAGGGAGGAGCCCACAGGGGTGAATTGAGAGGTTTTTGCAATAGAAGGGGAGAGGGCACAGAGGAGAATACTAGAACCTAGATACACACAGAACATCCCGGTTCCCTTACATGATGCTTGGCCCCCTCCTCCACTGTCTCGATGTTGCATTGCATCTGAACCACCTACAGGACAGAAAAATAGATTGTCAGCTCTGCAGACAGAGAAGGCTATAGACACATAAACAAGCCTTCTCCAGAACGCACCTTCCGGGTTTCCAACTCGGCGGGCTCTGGTGTTGGGGTCTTCACTGATGGAGGAACCACCGGTGATTTCACCACCTCCTGTTGGGGCTGATGAGGACGTGGCACCCCGAAGGCAGTCAGGGGGTAAATACCATTCCTGGAGGTCAGGGAGAATCAGTGACCACATGACAGAGGACCAAACACGCCATATATAACGCACACACATAAAGGAGGCACATATACCGCATACGCCTACCGAGAACATACATTACATATATACCGCAGACATGTAGGCACGTGTACAGCACCCACACAGCTGAACGTATCCCCTCCCCCACTCCACCTTGTGGTATTGTACATGGAGCACATCCATCGCACATTCACACACACGGATGGCGTATCCCCTCCCCACTCCTTACCGGACATCTTCCAGAAACTTGTCTAATTCCAGCGCCGGGGACTGCGAGTATCTGGAGGAAGAGATGACGTGGTCAGGATGGCGCACACACATTATACATAAATGTACAGATTGTGACGTTTGTGTAATCAGATCAGAGGATATTTATCAAGAAAATTAGCAAAACCTTGAACCACAAATAAAGGCAAAAAATAAACCATGAAAAAGACACCCACTCCTGCCATTCTACCAAGCACTTGAAAGTTTATAATATATCATATCCTTCCTAGGGGCGCTCTCCCCCATACCCATCACCATCCCTTTCCGGAGGAGCACTGAACCCTCCCCCATACATATTACCATACAAATTCCAACCACTCACATCAACCGGGAACCTTCAGGGTCGGTGGTCGGGATCTCAGCCATGACTGCGGTCATATCGCGGCTCTTGGTCATCTCTTCCAGAGCGTTTTCTGGGATCATATCTGCCGGTGGAAAGGAGACATGGGTAAGCAGCAATAAAGGAGTGCTCCACTTACACTACCCTGGAGGGAATTCCATATTCTATAAGATGTCATAAAAAGTATTACTTACGCTGATGTCCCACAATGCAGTGCGCAGCCAGTAATTTTAGAGACGGAACCTCAAACAGAGCCTGGTGGAAGAGGAGCTCACGGGCAGTCGGGCGTTTGTTGGGGTCCATTTCCAAGCATTTCTGGATGAATTCCTGTGCCGGAAACAGGGAATCAGTTCCTGGGTCTGTACACCTGCTGTGCCCATTATTAGGGGCTCCCATCATCCCGCCTGGATTTTATATTTATTTTAGATTATGGAGAATGTAACAGGAAGAGCTGACACACACCAAAGGTGAGCATGAACACCCACAAAAGGGCAGGGACATAAAAGGTATGGTGGGGGAGAACCTAAGAGATGCAAGAAACCAGACAGTTGATAAAATGGGACTGGGAGGGTAACCTTAGCATGGTTCCATCTGACAGGGGGTCTTCTAGATTGCCCAATTATCCATCCTGCAGCCTTGCAGGCTCCAATATATGACCTCCATGGACCTTGCTGAATGGCACTAACTCTTCCTCAAGGCCCCCCCCCCCCCCCCGGGCACTCACCCTCTGCAGCGGATCCTCCAGAAACTGGATGGCGTTATTTATGGCTTCCTGAGGGACGTATGACGATTCTCCATTTCCTTGGATCTCAAGCACAGCCATCTGTAGAAACACACACACAGTCAAGATTAGAGCATCCAACCGATGTCAGAAAGAACCCCCCCCCCCAAAGCACAAGCTGGGGCACCCGCAATGTACAGTACACAGGCATAGGTCATGCCATGGCGGAATTCCCCTGCAGCCTACTTCTTACTGCATTGCATTTACCTAAAGGGAAACAATGGAGATATGTGAGCTGCCACTATCATTCACTACTGGTCGGAACACTGTGCTGGAATGATTGTTTAGTTAAGTCTGAACATTCTCCCATCCCTGGTCACTAGGTATTGAAAGATCAGGGGGACATCTCGCACCTATGTGGTCAATTTAGGTTCCTAATTTGGCAGCACCATCAATGCCAGGCAGAAGATAGCCGGGGCAGAGAACCGCACACTGCGACAGACCCAGGGGAGGTAAGGCTGCTCTATGGCGGCCAGGAAGATATTCTCAAGATCATCCGCTGTTCTGTTTCATTTGGGCACTCATTGGCCAAGATTAATTTTATAGAATAACGTCAACGATTTTTATTAAGGTTTTTAGTGTTTTCTTCACTGCCTGAATATGGACGCAACATGTCAAGGGTGGGAGGCCAGACACACCCTTCTATTGCTTTGACTTTTTATTTGTACAAAGTGTAGGCCCGTGTGAGGTCCAAGCTTTGTCTGTTCTGCCTACTACGCCTCACCTCCAGCGCACACATCCCGAAGGAGTAGATGTCCACCGCCGTGGTCACATTGGTCACCTCTAGAAAAGAGATATTAGACATAGTGAGCGCTGCACCCAGATCACACAGCAGCAGGCAGTGTGCGCACGGCTCAGGGACGTCACTCACTGCGTGCCTGAAAAGAAAACTGAAGGGGAGAAAGAAAGATTGGATGGTAAGAGACAGCACAGACAGTATTCACTTCACACACTCTCCTAAAACTGGACACGGTGAGAATTAAACATTGAGGATTATGTGCACTGCAGTCCATATAGGATTACAAGCTGTATCATCAGATATTACAATAAATGCGGCAGCCGAGGTGTGGCCACACAGTATTACACATGGCAGACCATGTCTGTTCACACAGCATTACACATGGCAGACCACGTATGGTCACAGCATTACCCGGGTAGACCCTCGTACCTCCATACTCTGGGGCGAAGAAATGTAGATTCTTCTGTTCCTCCCGGCAGGTTTTGACATGGTTGTTGATGGTGTCCGGAGCCACTGGAAAGAAAAGCTGGGTCATTACACGTCCACAACCCAATCTTACATCACTGGCCTTAATAAAAATGTATAATAATGTATACAAAATTCAACATAAAGCCAGGGCCTGACAGAGCCCCCACCCCACCAGGAACATGTCTGGATGAAAAGAAGTTCTGCTGTCCGCATACAGGAAACCTCATGAGACGGATGATAATGGCGCCTTCCCTACACAGGAGACCCTAAAGGTAGTGCAATAATTGTCAGAATTTTATAGAACAGGCTGCTGCGATGCCAGGACTAGCCAGAGGGGGGCGCAGTGCAGAGTCTCTTCCCTAGAGGAAAACCACCCAGGATGCACACCACATGTGTCCATCAATAGGTAACAGCATTAGACAGCACAAGGCTCTATGCTGACCAGCGTCCTATCCATAGCACAGATCTAATGCTCAAGGGCATATGCTCCATTCTGGCCAGCATCTTCTACATCACATGGATCCAATTCTGAGGGGGGCAGGGACATGGTCTTCTCCAATAACAAATTTACTTTGTTCTATGCACCATTCTGCCCAGCATCCTCATATTACACAGATTTAATAATGAGGGTACCAGAGGAAGGAATCCAAGAACATGGCCTTCTCCAATTGAAGGAAAAGGAAAATTGGTAGCACACCATGGAAGGAAGAACTTCTTCTAAAATAGTTACCTTATTGTCAAAGTGTCAAAGGACGTAAACAGGACGTTACAGGAACATTGCTTAAGCACGAGTTACCCGTGTAAAAACGGTCTACCAATGTTCCTGTAACGTCACGTTTACGTCCTTTGGCACTTTGACATTAAAGTAACTATTCTACAGAAGTTCTTCCTTCCATGGTGTGCAACCAGCTTTCCTTTTTCTTCAATTACTATTGACGGTGGTGAGCCAGGTCAGCACCCACGAGGAATTCTTTATCCACAGTCTGAGCAGTGTTGCACTCTTTCAGGACTTTAATTGACCTTCTCCAATACCACATTATCCTGTTCTATGCGCCATCCTGCCCAGCATCCTCTTAATATTACACAAATCTAATAATGAGGGGACCAGAGAAAGAAAGCCAAGGACATGGTCTTCTCCAATACCAAATATACCCAGTTCTATGCTCCACCCTGCCCAGCATCCTCCTATATTACACAGATCTAATAATGAGGGGACCAGAGGAAACAAATCCAAGGACATGGTCTTCTCCATTACCAAATTTACCCTGTTCTATGCTCCATTCTGGTCAGCATCCATTATTCAATGCTAAGGGTCCCAAAGGCATGGCATTCTCCAATACCAACATTACCCTGTTCTATGCTCCATTCTGGCATCTTATACATCACTCTAATGAGGAAAGGGGGGCAGAGACACAGACTTCTCAAACACCAACGTTACCCTGTTCTTTGCTCCATTCTGACCAGTGTCCTATACATCACACAGATCCAATTATGAGGGGGGAAGGGGACATGGTCTTTTCTCATACCATGCTCTATATTGGGGGCCTCCAAACTGCAACCCGCGAGGTGAATGTGGCCCTTTGCTTACTTTTATCTGGCCCTTTGGGCACTATTCCTATCACTGACACCAAAGACGGGGCACTATTCCTCCCACTGACACCAATTATAGGGCAATTTCCTCCCATTGACACCAAAGATGGGGCATTATTTTTTTTTTTTTACTCCCACTGAATACCAAGTCCACGGCATTGTTTAATCCCACTGATGCCAGGGCATTTTCCACTCTCATTGGCCACAGTCCAGCCCCCCTAAAGTTTGAAGGGCAGTAAAGTGGCCCATTGTTTCAAAAGTTTGGAGACCCCTGCTCTATATCACACAGGTCTAACGCTCAGGGGCCCAGGGACATGGTCTTTTCTGATATCAATTTATCCTGCTCTATGCTTCATTCCAGCAAGCATCTTCTACATCTAATAGATCTAATGCTAAGGGGGCCCAGAGAAGCAGCCTTCTCAGACATCATCACCATGTTCTATGCGCCATCCTGGCCAGCGTCCTGTATATCACACAGATCTAATGCTGAGGAACCCAGAAACAAAGCCTTTTTTAAATACTTACCATTGCCACATTCTATCTTCCATCAAAGCCAATATCCTCTATCACACAGATCTTATTCTGAGGGGCCCAAGGACACAGCCTTCTCGAATACTTAATATTGCCCTTTGTTCCATCCTGGACAGTATCACACTGCCTTCTCAGACACAAACATTACCCTGTTCTATGTTCCATACTAACATGCATCTATCGCACAAGTTTAATTCTGAGGGGCCCAAGGACACCACCTACTCGAATAGACCTTCTTGAATACTAGAATGACTCTGTCTTATGCTCCATTCTGACCAGCATCCTCTATATTACTAATACGAACATTACCCTTTCTATGCTGCATCAAAACCTCATACTCTCCATTGCACCAGTCTAATGCTGGGGGGGGGGGGGGGGGGGGGTCCAGGGACAGGGCATTCTTTTATACTAACATTGCCCTGTTCTATTTTCTTCCCATTAATGGCATCCTCTGCATTACACAGATCTAAACGAAGAGGCCCAGAAAAAGGGTCCTAGAGACATGGCCTTCTCGAATACAAACGTTACCCTCTTCTGTGCCCCATCCTGGCCAGCATTCTCTATAACACACAGATCCTATGCTGAGGGGCCCAGAGGAAAAGGTACATAGACATGGCCTTCTCTAATACCAACATTACCCAGTTCAATGCACCATCATGGTCAGTACCCTGCATATCACATAGATCCAACACTGAGGGGCCCAGAGGAAGAGGTCCAAAGACATAGCCTTCTCTAATGCAAACAGTACCCTGTTATGTGCTCTATCCTGGCTGGCATTCTCTATATCACACAAATCCAACACTAAGGGGCCCAGAGAAATAGGGTCCACGGACATGGCCTTTGCGAACATGAACATTGCGCAGTTTTCTGCGCCATCATGGTCAGCATTCTCCATAATCACAAATATCTACTGTTAAGGGAACTGAACATTGTCCCCCACCACACCACATGGATCTAATGCTAAGGGGTCAAAGAACAAGGCCTCCATTTGACACCAACATTACCCAGCAGTTCTATGGCCCATCCAGAAAAGTGTACTATCCATCACACGGGCCTAATGCTGAAAAGCCCAGGGACACAGCCTTTTCTAATAATACAATACACTTTTCTACACTCCATCCTGACAGTATCTGTACAACTGCAAAGTTCTAGTGCTAAGGGGCCCAGGTATGTATCTCCAGATGTAGATGCTCACTAGCTGCACGATCCTGCTGGCACAGGATGGAAGTCACAGAGCTGCTGCTACAGTTGATCCTGACCAAGACACTATTCTACAAAGGATTATGGAAGACAAGACAAGATCACAAGGCTAGTAAAGGATGTGAATAAACCCAGAAACACCATTTTAGCCATTCTGACCATTGCCTGATAAACTGGATAATCCCATGAAAAAGGGAGATCCCTTTTTCTTTAATATATACACATTTGGATGTATCCGATCTGGACAGGTCCTCTTTTATCCACGGAGACTGAGAATAATTTCTACGATTGTTGACCATTTCCATTTTGTGTGTCCTGAGGTTTCACAGGGCCAGAAGGGGCTTTGATATGCTGCATGAAGAAGGTGCAGTGTTATAGTCGAGATCTGCTGTACTGGAGCAATGCTTCATCCCTTATAATCTATTACTATCGTCCATTGTATCGTCTAGTATGACTATTGTCCAGCACTCCATATCGGGAACTTTAAACTACACAGAGTAGCCTTAAAAGCAAAGCCAAATCCTGAATTTTGCAGATTGCTCCTTTTGGGAACACAGGGGAATTTTTACACTACAGGATGTATATGCAGGGAATGTACTGGCCTCCTTCACGGATCTACAGGGAAAATATGAACTCCACTATACAGCATTTTATAGATACCTCCAGCTGCGTCATGCTCTACAGACTCAATTCGGTGTTACTAGTACTAGGTTCTCAGACTATCCACTGATTGGAGTATTAAGATCACAGGGCCCTAAAGGTTTCATTTCTACCGTTTATTCACATTTATTGGCTAGCTCTCTTAACACAAGTCCTTTGGAGGTTTGCAATAAATGGCAAACACTTATACCTGACTTGTCGGATGAGGACGGGGAGGAGGCGTGTGCCTTCCATTTAACAGTTTTACCGGCTATTAATAATAAGATAAGCTTATTCAACTATGCATGGTACATCAGTCTTACTTAACATTGGTAAGATTGCATGCGATGCACCAAATTCCAACGTCAGCATGTACTAGATGTACCAGCCAACGTGCGGACTTTGTCCATGTAATGTGGCTGTGCCCTGTTATTACTGTATACTGGAAAAGGGTGGTAGATATACTGTCTAAAATACTTTCGGTACCTGTACCATATGATCCACGCATCTGTCTTTTGGATATACTTGATGAGGAACACTGGCCAAAGTTTGCTAGAAAAATGCAGAGAGAAACACTATTCTTGGCTCGAAAGGCTATTGCGCTTAAATGGAATCAGTCTGCTCCGTTGTCTACTAGTAATGGATTTAGATGGTTAATCAGATACTACCTGTGACGGGAGGGCCCGTGGAACCCAGAATCCCTTGGAAAGGTTGGGAAACACTTGTTTCAGCTCCCCATGCACCTCTTATGTCTAAGTTACCCTGTGCCATCCAGGCACAGGGTGACTGAGAAAATATATCTTGGATTACTTAAAATGGGACAGTAATATTTATTCACAATGCCTCCCAGGATATATGTAAAGACTATTCTTGGTTTGTTTGATTCTGAACTCAACATGTTAGTTGAGAGAGCTGATTACATTGGCCTCTGTACAATGTAGGAGACGGGCCGACTCCTGCTGGAGCTCCTGCTATTGCGAGAAGGTGTCCTGTGTTTATACTTATGATAATGTATAAGCTACTGTGTGAAGCTCGGTGACAAGTCTGACCTGTAGTGAAATCCTGATTAATCATAACAATGCTCAGGAGGGCACGGAGTCACATCGGCTGCTTTAAAGGATTAGTTAATTAGCTCATGTTAATTAGGTTTCTGCTTACAGGTGTATTGTTAGAGTAATATGAGCAGGAGGGGGGACCTCCTCTTCTACTGTATATAAGACTTGTATTTTGGTTCTAATAAAACAGTCCATGTTCAGCAATTAAACAGGTATCGTCTTGTTTTGTGCTTGTGAGCGGTTGGAATATCTGATATCTATATTCAGACTGGGAGGAAGTGGTATATGACGAAAGCACTCAAGTGGAGTGTGGGACGTTTCGTTACAATACCGTATGAAAAAATTTTTTTTGAGCATAGGGATTGTCCCAGCAAATATGATAAAGTGTGGAACATCTGGTGCTCCTCCACTCTTACCATTTCTAGTCTGTGAGCAACTTCTTCTCTATACTTAGCATGTGTGAGAATGGGAAAATAAACTCTTGTACTAGGAACAATGTAATAACAAAACAAAATCATGTTGTACTTGTAGGTAATTGCTTTTTATTAGAACTGGGCATTCAAGAATATACAACTGTAAACATGTACTTCTTGTGTATTTTTGCACCAAACACTGTACTTCTTTACGCTTATGTTGAGCATGTTTGAGGATGTACCAATATGTTGTTTTTGCATTTTACTAAATAAAAAGACTTTTAAAAAAAAACAGCAAAGCCAAGCTAAAGGACCCTCAGTAAGGAGTTCCAAAACCTCAGCTATGTCCCCAATCACACAATACTGGGCCTAGGAAGTCAAGAGCAAGACATTGGGAAGTCCCAGGGTTTAACAGTCTCTAGAGTGTGGATAACAGCAACACAAAACAGAATCCTGTACACAACTACAGGGCTCCACGTTTATTACAGTTATTGTTACTTATGAGCTGAAGGACAACTTGTGTTATGAATTCAGGTAGTAAGCAAGGTAGACCTCAGGAAGGCCTCTCACCCCAAAGGGGTTGCCCTCAGACACCAAACTAAAGCCTAACTACGGGTTTTCTTTTCCCTTTATATATGACTGGAGCTCTAGTATAGGTTTGACAAAAAAAGGAGTAATCTTAACTACGAATCCAAGAGATTTCTGTGTATATGTATTTATCTCGGCATGCATCAAGCCTTTCTTCCATTTTCTCAGCCAGTATTCAGATCACCGTCGCTGAATCTGAGGGGTCTCTCGTACTTCACAATATGCACTGACTCATGTTGTCCCTTCTTTGGCCCTTTCAAGCCAAAATCAAATATAGATTGTTAGCTCTTATGCCAAACAATGCAAGAATAATTCTTGTCTACCACGCTTTGCCCAGAACTTTATCTCTCCTGAAAAAAGAATGGGAAGGTTAGTTGCTGCCATCTCACTGGCCTGTACTCGGACACCTCAGCCAAAAACAAGACAGATATTCCAGTCCTGTGAGGGTGGCGAGTTGCAGTGAGCTGAGGATGGGTTTTCCATTTTGCTCTGACCTTCCATCTTTATCACTAATCTCTATTTTGTGAACTGTGTTAAACTTTGTCAACCCAGATTCTTTTTTTTTCAAAAACAGTCAACCTGGGTGTCCTTTTCTCCATACTTTGGCTTTTCTTGACCCAATAATGGTCAGTTTGGCTTTTCTTGACCCAAAAATGGTCAGTTTGGCTTTTCTTGACCCAAAAATGGTCAGTTTGGCTTTTCTTGACCCAAAAATGGTCAGTTTGGCTTTTCTTGACCCAAAAATGGTCAGTTTGGCTTTTCTTGACCCAAAAATGGTCAGTTTGGCTTTTCTTGACCCAAAAATGGTCAGTTTGGCTTTTCTTGACCCAAAAATGGTCAGTTTGGCTTTTCTTGACCCAAAAATGGTCAGTTTGGCTTTTCTTGTCCCAAAAATGGTCAGTTTCTCTTTTCTTTTCCCAATAATGGTCAGTTTCTCTTTTCTTTTCCCAATAATGGTCAGTTTCTCTTTTCTTTTCCCAATAATGGTCAGTTTGGCTTTTCTCGTCCCAATAATGGTCAGTTTGGCTTTTCTCGTCCCAATAATGGTCAGTTTGGCTTTTCTCGTCCCAATAATGGTCAGTTTGGCTTTTCTTGTCCCAATAATGGTCAGTTTGGCTTTTCTTTTGCCAATAATGTTCAACTTGGGTTCTCTTTTGCCAATAATGTTCAACTTGGGTTCTCTTTTGCCAATAATGTTCAACTTGGGTTCTCTTTTGCCAATAATGTTCAACTTGGGTTCTCTTTTGCCAATAATGTTCAACTTGGGTTCTCTTTTGCCAATAATGTTCAACTTGGGTTCTCTTTTGCCAATAATGTTCAACTTGGGTTCTCTTTTGCCAATAATGTTCAACTTGGGTTCTCTTTTGCCAATAATGTTCAACTTGGGTTCTCTTTTGCCAATAATGTTCAACTTGGGTTCTCTTTTGCCAATAATGTTCAACTTGGGTTCTCTTTTGCCAATAATGTTCAACTTGGGTTCTCTTTTGCCAATAATGTTCAACTTGGGTTCTCTTTTGCCAATAATGTTCAACTTGGGTTCTCTTTTGCCAATAATGTTCAACTTGGGTTCTCTTTTGCCAATAATGTTCAACTTGGGTTCTCTTTTGCCAATAATGTTCAACTTGGGTTCTCTTTTGCCAATAATGTTCAACTTGGGTTCTCTTTTGCCAATAATGTTCAACTTGGTTTCCCTTTTACCCCATAAATTAAAGGTCAGCTCGGGTTCGCCTTTCCCAATAAGGGTCAGCTCGGGTTCGCCTTTCCCAATAAGGGTCAGCTCGGGTTCGCCTTTCCCAATAGGGGTCAACTCGGGTTCGCCTTTCCCAATAAGGGTCAACTCGGGTTCGCCTTTCCCAATAAGGGTCAACTCGGGTTCGCCTTTCCCAATAAGGGTCAACTCGGGTTCGCCTTTCCCAATAAGGGTCAACTCGGGTTCGCCTTTCCCAATAAGGGTCAACTCGGGTTCGCCTTTCCCAATAAGGGTCAACTCGGGTTCGCCTTTCCCAATAAGGGTCAACTCGGGTTCGCCTTTCCCAATAAGGGTCAACTCGGGTTCGCCTTTCCCAATAAGGGTCAACTCGGGTTCGCCTTTCCCAATAAGGGTCAACTCGGGTTCGCCTTTCCCAATAAGGGTCAACTCGGGTTCGCCTTTCCCAATAAGGGTCAACTCGGGTTCGCCTTTCCCAATAAGGGTCAACTCGGGTTCGCCTTTCCCAATAAGGGTCAACTCGGGTTCGCCTTTCCCAATAAGGGTCAACTCGGGTTCGCCTTTCCCAATAAGGGTCAACTCGGGTTCGCCTTTCCCAATAAGGGTCAACTCGGGTTCGCCTTTCCCAATAAGGGTCAACTCGGGTTCGCCTTTCCCAATAAGGGTCAACTCGGGTTCGCCTTTCCCAATAAGGGTCAACTCGGGTTCGCCTTTCCCAATAAGGGTCAACTCGGGTTCGCCTCTCCCAATAAGGGTCAACTCGGGTTCGCCTCTCCCAATAAGGGTCAACTCGGGTTCGCCTCTCCCAATAAGGGTCAACTCGGGTTCGCCTCTCCCAATAAGGGTCAACTCGGGTTCGCCTTTCCCAATAAGGGTCAACTCGGGTTCGCCTTTCCCAATAAGGGTCAACTCAGGTTCGCCTTTCCCAATAAGGGTCAACTCGGGTTTTCATTTCCCAATAAAGGTCTACTTGTGTTCCTTTGCCAGTAATGACCAACCTGGGCTCTAGTTTGCCAATTATGATCAACTTGGGCTCTCTTTTGCCAATAATGGACAACTTGGGGTTTTTTTTCCCCCACAACAATGGTCCAATTGGGTACTCTTTTTTCCCTAATGGTCAAACTGGGTACTCTTTTCCTAATAATGGTCATTGCCAGAATCACAATTGTCAAAAAGCTTATAATTTTACTTTTCATAACTCTAATAGGGCGTACACACGGTCGGTTTCATCTCTTTATTTATTCTGAGCATGCGTGGCACTTTGTCCGTCGGATTTGTGTACACACGATCGGAATTTCCGACAACGGATTTTGTTGTCGGAAAATTTTATCTCCTGCTCTCCAACTTTGTGTGTCGGAAAATCCGATGGAAAATGTCCGATGGAGCTCACACACGGTCGGAATTTCCGACAACACGCTCTGATCTGACATTTTCCATCGGAAAATCCGACCGTCTGTACGGGGCATAACAAGTTTGAGAAGTCTGAATGAACAGGAAACCATTGGCTTATGAACCTGACATTAGATATACACAATGTGATCCAAGATTGAAACCCTCTTACCCAAGTACATGTAAAAGCACTATCCCCATGTCAAGGCTGCACTACTTTACCTTTATTGGAACTTACCATGTCACTACAATTATACTGTTACCTTTATTATATCACTTTGTTATAACAATTATGCTTAATAGAGCTGAAACAGGAGGGGAATTTCCTGGATCCTAATGGACAAACAATCTTCTACAAGGCAGATTCTATCCATCACTCGATGTTCAGACCAGCCATAGACATGAGACGGTACATGGAAGGTCTTCTTCTACAAGAATGTTAATGTCCACTTTGACCATATGTGCAACTACAGGGCCTATAAAATTGGACAGTGAATGGAGAAGCAGCAGACTGATGAGCTTATATATGTCACTCTGCTCTCTCCTTCAATCGTGTCCTTTGTTGGCACTAAATTATAATCTTTATTTTTTTTTTATCCTGAACAGAAAATCTCTGCAAGGGAGGTGAATACTTTTTACAGGCTACGTGCAGTAGGTGTAGAAAAGAATCCCCCCCCCCCCCATTAAAATAATCACGTTGTTGCTCTGCAGCCTGAAAGTAAGTCAGACACAGTTTTTGTTTTTTATCTAACTATTTACTCAGTGCAACTTTTAACATCCAAGCTAAAAATAAAAAACTAACATGTCAGAAGAAAATTCAAAAAGAATCACCGAGTTGGAAAAAGGATCACCCCCTCGTATCAGTATTTTGTTGAAGCACCTCTTGCTTTAATTCCAGCCTTTAGTCTGTTGGGATATATCTCTACTAACTTTGAACATTTAAACTTTGCAATATTTGCCCACTCTTCTTTGCAGAACTGCTCAAGTTCAGTTACATTTGATGGTAATCGTTTGTGGACTGCAGTCTTCAAGTCATTCCACAGATTTTCAATGGGGTTTAAGTCTGGGCTCTGACTAGGCCATGCAAGGACATTCACCTTTTTCTCCTTCAACAAATGTGTGGTCATTTTTGCTGTGTGCTTTGGGTCATTCTCAGTCAATGGGAAGGTAAACCTTCCCATTGACAACTTTCTGGCAGCAGATTTTCCTAAAAAATTTGACTGTATTTTGCCCCATAGGGAAAAGGGCTCCAGTCCCTGCTGCAGAGAAACACCCCATAACAGGAGAATACCACCTCCATGCTTTACTGCAGGAATGGTGTTATTTGGATGGTGAGCTGTATTGGATTTCCAGCAAACATATGGTTTGGTGTTGAGGCCAAATCATTAAATTTTAGTCTCATCTGACCATAACGCCTTTTTCCATTTGGCCTCAGAATCTTCAAGGTGCGTTTTGGCAAAGCTCAGTAGTGACTGCATGTGGCCTTTCTTGAGGAGTGGCTTTTTTCCTGCAACCGTTCCATACAAGCCACATTTGTGGAGAATTTGTGATATTGTGACCACTCTGTCATAAATTTCTGCAACTGCTTCAGAGTTGCTGTAGGCCTCTTAATAGCCTCTCTGACCGGTTTCCTCCTGGCTCTGTTATCCAGTTTGGAGCGACGTCCTGATCCAGGGAAGGACTGTGTTGTACCAAATACCTTCCACTTCTTCATAATAGACTTCACTGTGCTTCTAGGCATTGATAAAGCCTTTGACATTTTTTTGTATCCCACAACTTTATCCTGGAGACCCCAGTGACAGTGCCTTGCCACCCATAGTGGATTGTTTGCTTCAGTTGCACTACCAGGGACTTAAATGCTCCAAGAAAGCTCTTTTCATGTTGAGCTAATCAAAATGACCACAGCTGATCACGATAGAAAGTCAAATGGCTGTCTGTGCCATTGAGAAGATGATTAGCTACAGCTGATTGAGTTTACAAGTCGTTATTAGGAGGGGGTGGTCCTTTTTCCAACTCAGTGATTCTGTTTTTGAATATTTTTTTTTCTGACATAGTGTTAGATCTTTCACTTGGATGATATAAGCTGCACTGAGTAAATACAGCAGGCTAAAACAAAAACTGTCTGTCTTCAGTTCAGGTTGCAAAGCAACAAAAAGTGATTTTAAAGGGTGGGGTGGGGGGGGGGGGGGATTCTTTTCTATACCCTCTCTATATGCACTAAAACAGTTATTCCCAGTGCTGGGTATATTTTGGGAAGTGTCTGGGAATGTCCCTTCCAATTTATTACCACGACATGGGTCATCCCGGAAGTCTGCAGAGTCACAGAGCAGCTGCAGGCATATGGTGGTTTCTCGATCGTCTCATGTCTATGGACAGTCTTGTACTATGGCAGATGGCAGAGGAGAGGCAGAAGGGTGCACGTATATTCCTGCATTATCATGGAGCCACAAGCCGAGCAGAAATATCCGTAACCCAGGCATGCTGGAGGTGCCCTGTGCACAGAGCCCACACTCATCTCTACTTGCCATAATCCCCCATCGAGCAACCAGTAAGCCTGGGTTTAACACAGTCACATGATCATCACATATCTATCTACCCCCGCCTCAAGCACAGAGCAGTCAAAAAGCAAGCCGGTCACCCGCCCGCCCGCAGGAGGAAGGGCAGGAATGCAATGAAGATGAGAGGAAAGGAAGCCATCTATAGGGAACATGCACACAGCGGAGGGGGGCTCCTACATGCTATGGAGCAAAGTACACCCCACATCTAGCGCACACCCCTGGGGACGGGAGCCCCGATCTGCCAAGCCGGGAGAGAACGTGAGGCAAGCACACCCGTCGACCTTTGAGCTGCAGTCACCCATGTAACAAAGGTCGTCCATGTCCCATAATCCCCCTGGGGAGGAGAAGGGGCACCTTACATGGGTGAGTGCCACAGGCCGAACACAGAAACATGGCAACGACAGGAACACAGAGGCTGAAAATTCATCTCACCATTAGCAAAAATCCTATGAAAGACTGGTGTGGTACAGAGCAGCCGAAGCAGGAAATAAAACGAGACAAATCATGAGTGGATGGAAGGGCTGGGGGTGGGGGTACGTCATCGTTAAACAGAGCTGCCACACAGCGACACGTTGCACACACTCACACATGGATGTCATCACCAACTCTGACACCCTCAATCAATGCTATCATTCCACCAATCATCTCAGGACATGTCTCTGCAAACCACAGGCCCAGAGCGTATTTCTGGACCAATATTATGACATCCCAGCCCCCCGATGTGATCTTACACAAGCTTCACTGAGGTGTCTCCAACTTACCCCCTCACCCCCTGCACCCTCCAGCAATACATCCAGAATGCATCCGCTCATAACCCCCTCTCCCTCTGTACTACCAACAACCCCATCACCACAATCCAATTTATGACACCTATACCAAAATCTTCTGGTTCTACCAAAACAGGGGACACCCTACCATTCTACCCTTCCAACCTGTGATGCTCCATTATATTTTCCACACAGTCACAGTACCCTCCCATCCCATGACGTCCCGTCACACTACCATCCCATCCCATGACCGCCCACCATACTACCCTCCCATCCCATGACATCCCACCATTCTACCCTCCCATCCCATGACATCCCACCATTCTACCCTGCCATCCCATGACATTTCACCACTACCCCCCATCCCATGACATTTCACCACTACCCCCCATCCCATGACATCTCCCCACTACCTTCCTATCCCATGTCATCCCACCATACTACCCGCTCATCCCACCACTAACCTCCTATCCCATGAATGTCCCAACATACTATTTTCCCACCCCATGTCATCCTACCATACTAACCTCCCATGAAATCACACCACTACCCTCCCATCTCTTGTCATCCCACGATACTACCCTCCCATCCCATGACATCCCACCATACTACCCTCTCATCCCACCATATTACCCTCCCATGACATCCCACCACTACCCTCCAATCCCTTGAGATCCCACCATTCTACCCTCTCATCCCATGACATCCCACCATACTACCATCCCATGACATTCCACCACTGCCCCCCATCCCATGACATCTCCCCAATGCACTCCTATCCCATGTCATCCCACCATACTACCCTCTCATCCCACCACTAACCTCCTATCCAATTATGTCCCGACATACTATTCTCCCACCCCATGTCATCCCACCATACTAACCTCCCATGAAATCACGCCACTATCCTCACCATCCCTTGTCATCCCACAATACTACCCTCCTGTGACATCCCACCATACTACCCCCCCATGACATCCCACCATACTACCCCCCCATGACATCCCACCACTACCCTATCACACGTCTACCCACCATACTACCATCCCATGACATCCCACCATTCTACCCTCCCATCCCATGACATCCCACCATACTACCCTCCCATGACATCCCACCATACTACCCTCCCATGACATCCCACCATACTACCATCCCATGACATCCCACCACTACCCTCACATCACATGACATCCCACCATACTACCCTCCCATCCGATGACATCCCACCACTACCCTCCCATCCCATGACATCCCACCACTACCCTACCATCCCATGACATCCCACCATACTACCCTCCCATCCCATGACATCCCCCCATAATACACTCCCATGACATAACAGACTACCCTCCCATCCCACCATACTACCCTCCCATCCCATGACATTCCAACATACTACCCTCCTATCCAATGTCATCCCACCATACTACCCTCTTATCCCACCACTACCCTCCTATCCCATGACACCCCACCACTACCCTCCCATCCCATAATGTCCCGACATACTACCCTCCCACCCCATGTCATCCCACCATACTATCCTCCCATGAAATCACACCACTACCCTCCCTTGTCACCCCACCATCCTACCATGCTATGTCATCACACCATACTACCCTCCCATGACATCCCACCACATCCCACCATACTACTCTCCCATGACATCCCACCACTACCCTCCAATCCCATGACATCCCACCATACTATCCTCCCATGACATCCCACCACTACCCTCTCATCCCACCATACCTTGAGATCCCACCATACGACCCTCCCATCCCATGACATCCCACCAGACTACCCTCCCATCCCACCAGACTACCCTCCCACCCCATGACATCTCACCATACTACCCTACAATCTCACCATATTACCTTCCCATCCCACATCATCCCACCAGTACCCTCCCATTCCATGATATCCCTCCACTACTGCCCCCATCCCATGACATCTCCCCACTGCCTTCCTATCCCATGTCATCCCACCATACTACCCTCCTGTGAAATCCCACCACTACCCTCTCACCCCCCATGTCACCCCACCATACTACCCTCCCATCCCATGTCATCCCACCATGCTACACTCCCATCTCACGTCTACCATCCCGTGACATCCCGCCACTACCCTCCAATCCAATGTCATCCCACCATACAACCCTCCCATCCCATGACATCCTGCCACTACTCTCCCCTCCTTTGTCTTCCCACCATACTACCAACCCATCACATGACATTCCACCACTAACCTCCAATTCCACCATATTACCCTCCCATCCCGTGACATCCCACCACTACACCTCCCATCCCATGTCATCCCAACATAATCACTCCCATCCCACAAATATACCCTCTCACCCCATGTCATCCTGCCACTACCCTCCCATCCCATGTCATCCCACCATTCTACCCTCTCACCCCATGTCGGCCCAGCACTACCCTCCCATCCCATGTCATCCCACTGTACTACCCTCCCATCCCATCACTACCCTCCCATCCCATATCCTCCCACTGTACTACCCCCCATCCCATGTCATGTCATGTCATCCCGCCACTACCCTCCCATCCCATGTCATCCTGCCGTACTACCCTCCCATCTCATGTTATCCCACCATACTATGCTCCCATCCCACATCATCCTGCTATAAATACTCCTCCCCATCCTGTGACACCCCACCATACTACTCCTCCCATACTACCCTCTCATTTTGCAAAACCCCATCTGACTATCCTTCCATCCCATGGCAACCCACTGCACTACCCTGCCACCTTCCAACACTGTGCCACACTTCCCTCCCACGCAGTGACAACCAGTTACACTATCTTACCATATGGCAATATCCTGTCAGACTACATTCCCATCCTATGACACCCAACCCTACTACCCTCCCATCTTACACACAACATACTCTCTCCCATAGTATGCTTGAGTCACAAAACAATATCAATATCTAACAGGCTCTATTCCCCAATAATAACCCCAACCAAAAACTAAACTGTATCCTTAACTCCCACATATCAATGTTGCACCAAATACACATATACCCCCTGACTACACCCTCTCCCCCAGAATCCAAACACAGCCCCTCCCTAAAGGCAACAAGATACAGTGGGGAAAATAATTATTTGATCCCCTGCAGATGAAAATTAAGGGTCTATAATTTTTATCATAGGTGTATTTTAAATGATGGCGCTAATGGGTGGTGGGACTCCTGTTGCTGAAACAGGTAGAAAAAGTGTTTAGGAGAGAGTGAAAACTCCTTTAGTGTAAAAGTGTTTGTAAGGTATACATAAAAATATATATTAGGTAATAAACACAGTACAGGTGAAAACACAGTGTGTGTTAAAGAGTATAAAAAACTCAATAAAAAAGAAAATTTAAAGGACACTAGTTAAAAAGCAAAACATATATAGTACAGCAAATACATATCAATGCAAGGTGAGCTGAGTGTGTTAGTCCACAAAATTGGAGTTCAATGGAGGTGGCAGACCAGAGAAAGAACACCGGTATCTCCAACGGGAAAGAAATATAAATATATATACAGAGGAACTCAAAAGTCTTTTAAATGGCAAGATGGGATAGTCTGATTAAATCTCACGGTAATTAGATGTGAAATGTCTTCTCAAGAGGTAACCTGAGGGTTATAGGAAAAGGACCCGACCAATGTATTGGATCTTGGCTCAAATGGATAATTCCCACCAGGAGAAAGGCAGAAGCAAAAAGCAAAAGAATGCCCTTACCAGATCCGGTGGACTCACGGGCCGTAGCGGTGAGTCAAACGAGCCTGTACCGTTAAACGGTGTGGGGTGAAGGTGTGTGGGAGAACTTGTAAACCATCTTGTCAGCAGTCCTCATACGAAGCACCGATTTGGAGTCCGGGGTCCCCAGGGTATGGTTCCGATCGGCCGATCACCGTTTCCTCAGAAAGCCATCATATGTGCAAATAAGCAAAAAAGGAAAAAAAGGGAAGAAACACTCCACATGGTGTAAATCGTTGATTAGCAAAGAGCATAAAAGCACTTTATTTGGGGAGTGTACTCCAAAAAAATGTTGTTACAGGCAAAGGGCGGTAAAAACTCGGCCCAAAATAAATTAAAAACCGGCATAAAAGTAGTAAAAACAGGCGCAGTAGATAGTGGTGGGGTATAAACATATGTTTATACCCCACCACTATCTACTGCGCCTGTTTTTACTACTTTTATGCCGGTTTTTAATTTATTTTGGGCCGAGTTTTTACCGCCCTTTGCCTGTAACAACATTTTTTTGGAGTACACTCCCCAAATAAAGTGCTTTTATGCTCTTTGCTAATCAACGATTTACACCATGTGGAGTGTTTCTTCCCTTTTTTTCCTTTTTTGCTTATTTGCACATATGATGGCTTTCTGAGGAAACGGTGATCGGCCGATCGGAACCATACCCTGGGGACCCCGGACTCCAAATCGGTGCTTCGTATGAGGACTGCTGACAAGATGGTTTACAAGTTCTCCCACACACCTTCACCCCACACCGTTTAACGGTACAGGCTCGTTTGACTCACCGCTACGGCCCGTGAGTCCACCGGATCTGGTAAGGGCATTCTTTTGCTTTTTGCTTCTGCCTTTCTCCTGGTGGGAATTATCCATTTGAGCCAAGATCCAATACATTGGTCGGGTCCTTTTCCTATAACCCTCAGGTTACCTCTTGAGAAGACATTTCACATCTAATTACCGTGAGATTTAATCAGACTATCCCATCTTGCCATTTAAAAGACTTTTGAGTTCCTCTGTATATATATTTATATTTCTTTCCCGTTGGAGATACCGGTGTTCTTTCTCTGGTCTGCCACCTCCATTGAACTCCAATTTTGTGGACTAACACACTCAGCTCACCTTGCATTGATATGTATTTGCTGTACTATATATGTTTTGCTTTTTAACTAGTGTCCTTTAAATTTTCTTTTTTATTGAGTTTTTTATACTCTTTAACACACACTGTGTTTTCACCTGTACTGTGTTTATTACCTAATATATATTTTTATGTATACCTTACAAACACTTTTACACTAAAGGAGTTTTCACTCTCTCCTAAACACTTTTTCTACCTGTTTCAGCAACAGGAGTCCCACCACCCATTAGCGCCACACTTCTTCACTCCAACTTTCACTTGCAACGGTCATATTGCTGTGTTGGCTGCTTCACTTCTGTCCAAGAGTTGGCGCAACTTTTACACTTTTTCTTTACACGTATTTTAAATGATAGAGACAGAATATCAACCAAAAATCCAGAAAAAACACGATACAAATGTTATAAATCAAGTTGCAGTTCACCGAGTAAAATAAGTATTTGATCCCCAAGCAAAACATGACTTCGTAGTTGGAGAATCCCTTGTCGGTAAGACGTTTCTTGTAGTTGGTTTGCACACATCTCAGGAGGGATTTTGTCCAACTACTCTTTACAAATCTTCTCTAAATCCTTAAGGTTTTTTGGCTGTCACTTGGCAACCCAAAGTTTCAGCTCCCTCCATAAATTTTCTATAGGATTAAGCTCTGGAGACTGCATGACCTTAATGTGCTTCTTCTTGAGCCCCTCCTTTGTTGCCTTGGCGGTATGTTTTTAGGTCATTGTCATACAGGAAGACCCATCTTCAGCTTCCTGGCTGAAGGAAGAAGGATTTCATCCAAGATTTTACCATACATGGCCCTGTCCATTGGTCCCTCAATGCGTCAAAGTCGGCCTGTACCTTTAGCAGAGAAACAGCCTCAAAGCATATTTCCACCTCTGTGCTCGACTGTAGGGATGGTTTTCCTAGGGTCATAGTCAGGATTTTTCTTCCTCCAAACACGGCAAGTCAAGTTAACTCCAAAGAGCTCAATTTTGGTCTCATCTGACCACAGCACTTTCAACCAATCTTTCCCAGAATCATTTAGATGTTCATTGGCAAACTTCAGACTGGCCTGTACATGTGCCTTCTTGAGCAGGGGGACCTTGTGGGCTCTGCAGCATTTCAATCCACGGTGGCATATTGTGTTATCAATGGTTTGTTTGGTGACCGTGACCCAAACTGCCTTGAGATCATTCACAAGCTCCTCCCGTGTAGTTCTGGGGCAATCCCTCACTTTTCTCAAGATTATCCTTACCCCTTGAGGCAAAATCTTGCAAGGAGCTCCAGACGGAAGGCAATTGATGGTCATTTTGTATTTTTTTCCATTTGCGAATAATCACCTAAACAGTTGTCTCTTTCTCATCAAGCTTCTTGCTAATGGTCTTGTAGCCCATTCCAGCCTTGTGCAGGTCTACAATCTTGTTCCCGACGTCCTTTGACAGCTCTTTGATCTTGCCCATGATGGTGAGGTTTGAATGGAAAAAAGAGATTCTGCCGACAGGTATCTTTTATACACATAACGAGCTGTCGTTAGGAGCACCTTCCTAAATTGACAAGACTAATCTGTGTACCACATGAGCACATACTGTAGTCAGTCTGTCGGAGCCAGAATTATTAGGGATCAAATACTTATTTTACTCACTGGATGGCAACTCAATTTATAACATTTGTATCATGTGTTTTTTCTGGATTTTTGGTTGCTATTCTGTCATTTAAAATACACCTATGATAACAATTATAGACCCTTCATTTCTTTTTAAGTGGTCAAACTTACAATATCTGCAGGGGATCAAATAATTATTTTCCCCACTGTAACAACCTTAGACATTACATACTCATTACCTGAACTCACATTACCCCTTTTAACCTTACCACCCACATTACACATGCTGTGTTCACAGCTTACTCGCCCAGCAGCCACACTACACCCCACTAATCACACAGCCTCACCCCACTGTCCCTAAATAAAAAAACAAACACACCACCTGCCCAATCCAGAAGACCAACAAACAGCCACACTATCCTAAACTGGAAGCCTACATGACAACAAATAAACTTAAACCCAATAAATGCTTGGGGTGGGGGGGGGCATTATACAGTGGCACATCCTGCCAGTGATCACTGGACCTTACTGCCCGGTCCCGGCAATGATTCCACCTACACACTACAGCCCACCTTCTGCATATTACTTAGGAATAGTCAGGACGTTGTCTGTATGAAAAATATCAGGAGGGGGCGCGGGACAAACACAATAAAATGAGGGATGCGGGCACAGTGCGTGAGAAAAGACCAAAGAGGACGCTGGGAGCCCGGGTCCTTACCAGATCCAATTTTGATGAGTCCGTTGTGCTGGATGAAGATGG
Organism: Lithobates septentrionalis; assembly: GCA_037952835.1. Classification (NCBI taxonomy): domain Eukaryota; kingdom Metazoa; phylum Chordata; class Amphibia; order Anura; family Ranidae; genus Lithobates; species Lithobates septentrionalis. Next base: position 265,937 of record JBBDGP010003501.1, read on the forward strand.
TGTCACAGGTGAGGTTCCCATGGATAATGGGGGGGTCACACGAATGTAGATAACTGTGGGGAAACAGATGGGTCACCTAGGATAAGGATCCATCAGCAGCTCAACGACAATCAAAGGGGGTTCTGTTATACTTCAACCATAAAGTAATCCACATCTAGAGCCAGAACTCCAGAGTTTGAAAGTGGCATAAGCTGCCTTCAAAGGGGCCCAAAAAATGTAAAACATTGTTTTTGTATGGTGCTGCCTTATCTAGTTTGCTGTCCCCTTTTTTGATTGGCAGGTTCACTAACCAGTAATATATGTGGAAGGGGGCGAGTCTGAGCACCAACATATTAGAGAAAGTCGTGATTTGCATAAAAGCTTCTTGGGCTTTAAGGGCGCTTATGAAGAAAACTGATGCCACCAGGCTTCTGTATGTGGATTAGCCTCTGAAAATGAACAAACATATTATACATAACACAGGATAACTAGAGCATGGGGTATCTATAGAGAACAGCCGAAACCTCCTGCTTAAGGCTTGTTGGGTCTGCTTAAAAAAAACTCAAACTGAGCCACACAGAGGGGAGGGGGAGGAGTCACTGCTCTGACCCATTCTCATGTGTTTCTTAAATCATCTTTAGCTATTGAGCCATGTAAGCAACAAGCTTTATATAGAAACAAGTAGAAAATGTGAACAGGAGCAGAGAATGCTACTTGCTGGCAGCAGACTGCATTAGGCTATCTACTTGATCTAAAAAAAAAAAAAAAAAAAAAAATGTAATATTTTAGACCCTAAGATATGTTAAAAAAATATGTACATTGCCTTTAAATGCCAAAAAAGGTCAATGATTGGAAGCCTTCTTCCATGATATGTTAACTGCAGATTTTCACACAATATCAGCTGCCACCTCTCTGATGTTCTACTAGCATGGCAATCCTAGTGAACTGTACAGTATACAAGAGCAGTATGGTAGATGGTGGTAGATTTGGTGATCAGTGTTGAGAAGAAGTGGGGTAGACTGTAGCATATAAAGAAATCAGTGCAGGAACAGTAGGGTAGACTGTGGCAGATCCAGGGATCAGCATACAGGAGCAGTAGGGTAGACCATGGTAGATCCAGGGATCAGTGTACAGGAGCAGTAGGGTAGACCATGGTAGATCCAGGGATCAGTGTACAGGAGCAGTAAGGTAGACCATGGTAGATCCAGGGATCAATGTACAGGAGCAGTAAGGTAGACCATGGTAGAGTCAGGGATCAGTGTACAGGATAAGTAAGGTAGACCATGGTAGATTCAGGGATGAGTGTACAGGAGCAGTAGGGTAGACCATGGTAGATCCAGGGATCAGTGTACAGGAGCAGTAAGGTAGACCATGGTAGATTCAGGTGTACAGGAGCAGTAGGGTAGACCATGGAAGATCCAGGGATCAGCATACAGGAGCAGTAAGGTAGACCATGTTAGATTCAGGGATCAGTGTACAGGAGCAGTAAGGTAGACCATGGTGGAACAGTGTACAGGAGCAGTAGGGTAGACCATGGAAGATCCAGTGATCAGTGTACAGGAGCAGTAGGGTAGACCATGGAAGATCCAGGGATCAGTGTACAGGAGCAGTAGGGTAGACCATGGTAGACCCAGGGATCAGTGTACAGGAGCAGTAGGGTAGACTATGGTAGATCCAAGGATCAGTGTACAGGAGCAGTAGGGTAGACCATGGTAGATCCAAGGGATCAGTGTACAGGAGCAGTAGGGTAGATGGTGGTAGATCCGGGGATCAGTGCAGAGGAACAGTAGAGTAGACTGTGGTAGATAATGAAGATGATGGTAGATCCTGCGATCAGTGTACAGGAGCAATAGGGTAGACAGTGGAAGATCTGGGATCAGGGTACAGGAGCAGTAGGGTACACACTGGTAGATCCGGCATCATGATACAGGAGCAGTAGGGTAGATGGTGGTAGATCCGGGGATCAGTGTTAGTGGAGCAATAGGGTCCACATTGGTAGATCAGGGATCAGTGAACAAGAACAGTAGGGTAGACATTGGTAGATCTGGTGATCAGTGTATAGAAGCAGTAGGGTTGATGGCGATAGATTTGGAGATCAGTGGTGAGGAAAAGCAGGGTAGACAGCGGCAGACCCAGAGTTTAGAGTACATGAGCAGTAGGGTACACAGTGGCAAGTCAGTGATCATTGTACAGGAGCAGTAAAGTAGATGTGGTAGATATGCAAATCAGTGTAGAGCAGGGATATGCAATTAGCGGTCCTCCAGCTATTGCAGAACTACAAGTCCCATGAGGCATAGCAAGACTGAAAGCCACAAACATAAGACCCAGAGGCAAGATGAGACTTGTAGTTTTGCAACAGCTGTAGGCCCACTAATTACATATCCCTGGTGTAGAGGAACAGTAGGGTAGGCTGTGATAGATCAGGGCACAGAAGCAGTAATGTAGAAGACGAAGGATCAATGTACAGGAGCAGTAGGGTACACATTGGAAGATCAGGGATCAGTGTACAGGAGCAGTAGGGTCCACATTGGAAGATCAGGGATCAGTGTACAGGAGCAGTAGGGTACACATTGGAAGATCAGGGATCAGTGTACAGGAGCAGTAGGGCACACACTGGTAGATCAGTGTACAGGAGCAGTAGGGTCCACATTGGAAGATCAGGGATCAGTGTACAGGAGCAGTAGGGTAGACCATGGAAGATCCAGGAATCAGTGTACAGGATCTGTAGGGTAGATCATAGAAGATCCAGGGATCTGTGTACAGGAGCAGTAGGGTAGACCATGGTAGATCCAGGGATCAGTGTACAGGACAGGAGAAGTAGGGTAGGCTGTGGCAGATCACAGAAGAGGAGCAGTAGTAGCAAGATTGACAGCCACAAACATAACACCCAGAGACATGATGAGACTTGTAGTTTTGCAACAGCT